>JADRCH010000255.1:2706707-2769764 GCA_019843965.1 Rhynchomys soricoides
GAGGAGAGGAGAGGAGAGGAGAGGAGAGGAGAGGAGAGGAGAGGAGAGGAGAGGAGGGAGACTGAGACTGAGAGAGACTCAGTTCTAAATAAGATATTTCCATCAAACTCCCTCCCATGGAGCACAGGAAACCCCACAGTAGAGGAGAAAGAGTATAAGAGCCAGAAGGAATGGAAACAATGTCCTCTAAATCAACATGACAAAAGCTCATATGAACTAATTGAGACTAGCAGCATGCCTAGTATGTAACCAGTTGTGGTAGCTTGAATACACCTTGCCTAGGGAGTATCACTATTTGTAGGTGTATCCTTGTTGGAGGAAGTGTATTGTTGTGTGCTTGGACTTTAAGACCTTTGTCCTAGCTGCCTGGAAACCAGTCTTCTCTTAATGGCCTTCAGATGCAGAACTTTCAGCTCCTCCTATACCATGCCTGCATGGAAGCTGTCATACTCTTACCTAGGTGATAATGGACTGAAACTCTGAACCTGTAAGCCAGCCCCAATTAAATGTTGTCCTGATAAGAGTTACCTTGGTCATGGTATCTGTCACAGCAGTAAAACCTTAACTAAGACACTAGTCCTCTATGTTTACATTTTTCTCTTCTAGTTTAGTGGTTTTATGGGGTCTTGAATTTCTGAAGGATTAGTTCTCTGGTTCTTGAAACTGTTCTTGGACTTTTCGTTTTCTCTATGCTTGTCTTGTTCAAATCTGATGTGTTATTTCTCATTTTAGCTTACTACATTCTATTTTGTTATTATCCCTTAGAAGTAGATTTGTTTTATAAGGAGAGATAGTAAGGGAGTGAAATTGATGAGAAAGAAAGTACAGATGAACTGGGAGTATGGATGAACTAGGGAGAGTAGAGGAAGAAGAACCCATAACAGGATATATTGTGAAGAAAACTACATTTTCAATAAAAGGGAAAATAAAATGAAATAACAATACTATTCAATGTAAAAAAGACCTTGAGATTCAGCCTACTTTCGACTTCATCAAATGATAGTGTAAAAATCTAATCTATATGCTAGTTGATTGGAAATCATTTATAATTCTCTAAGAATGATTAATAACAGTAATGATAACTGAAGTGTTTGGTGTTGTATTAAATATACACATAAACCTTTTAACTTATAAACACTAATGATAAGTACATTACACACAGGCATATGTGTTCCATCTGAAGAAAATTTGGGGAAAATTAGAGGGAAACAATAAACCCTGAAATTTATTGCTTTTGTCCTTACGAGTATTATAATTTGTACCTACACATGAAAAGGTACCATTAACTATACACTATGTTAGACTGAAGCAGTAATTACACTAGATATTTTCAGTCTACTTATAGTAGCTTTCCTTCAATATTAAATATATGACAAGTGATATAGGCACCAACATATTCTTTATAATAATTCTATATGATCTCTAAAATGTAGATATATATTAATCACAAATATATGAAATTTTCTTTCTCTTTAAGTATATATTTAGTATATTTAATACTATGTCATTTGTATGATTTAAATCAACTGCTGAATACAATTTCATAAGGAATAAATGAAATAAAATTTAAAGGATAAAAATGAAAAGGACTAAAAATACAGAACATTTTGTAACCCGAATTTCTTTCTCCCATGGCTTTTCTAGTTCCAGTTTTTGCTGGGGCTGCCCATAGCTACAAACATGATTCATGAAACAGTGCCAGTCCAATCCCCACAATTCAAGGTGATTTTATTTCAGGCATCCTGGTTCTCAAATCAGTGCCTTATCTATTTCTTCTAGTCTATTGCCATATATGTTACTGTTCTCAACTGTTCTGAAGAGACCAATTGTTCTTAACCAAACTTTGCTCCAAGAGTCCACCAGGGGAGAAGACAGATAAAAAATGACAGCCCAGTTCCATGCCCTAAAAATATTTTGTCCTAATACATTGCCTTGTACAGAATGCAAGGTTTCTTTTGAAATTATAAACAAAACAGATATTGTTTATAACTTTTCAGGACTTTCTTGTCTTGAAAGGGTTGTGCTGGATGACCTAATTATACTGAGATTTATTATAGTAAAAACTTCTGATATAAAATGTGATTAGGTAGTAATTCTGTCAATCAACCATTGACCTCTTACATGTACAAATGACATTAGGTGGGGAGGATTCTAACTCTCTCTGCCATGGTAATAATTTGAAGTCATAGACTGATATTGGATTTGGTTCCTGGCATCTTCAACTGCAGTTATGGAGTCAGTGTCTGTAACCTTGATCTGTTCCATGGATGTAGAAAAATATTTCCTGAGAACTGGACAATTGGAATGGATCCAATAATTCTAAATCCTCAATATGGTGCTCACCAAGAGCAACAGCCTTTATTGAAACTGCCCATCCTAAACATGTTTGAAATTGAGTGAGACTTACAAAAAATAAATTTCTTGACCCATTGACCTGACTTCAGTTCTTTCTTTGGGGCCTGGAATTTATACAAATGATAGGAACATCTCAGACTATTTTAGTTTTTGATTGATTTTTGTCTTTGTTTTGGGACAGGGTGTCTTTACAATCCAGACTTTTAGGCATGGTCCTTCTGTCTCAGTTTCCCAAGGGTGAGGATTATAAGCATATATCTGGCCTGATATTAGCTTAACAACACTAAACAGAGAATTAACAAGGTAGTTGCTATTTATTTAAACATTTGCTATGTTAGAATATGAGACCAGTTCATTAATGAGAAAGTTGCAAAACAGGATATGTTTAACTAGTAAAAGTAAATGAAACATAGGATTACAGAATTACACAGTAATTCTATTATGAAGCATTTTGCATATTAATAATATACTGAATGCTAAGAAATGCTTTATCAATAATTTATTTTGTACACACCTATATTCATAATGTTAAAATTTATGAATGGAAAGAAAAGTTATTGTAATAATAGAGTTTAGTGTCATCCAATTAAAATCATAGTGAAAATAATTTAAAGTGCTATTTTACTCAAAGAATCCCAGATATGATTATAGGTTTCTCAGTCAGTAGAGTGACCATCTCAAACTGCATGATTCTAACATATTAGCCAAAGTGAATTTATTATACCATTTTACCAGCCCATGCAACTTTGATTTAAAGTCATGCATTCTAATGTGTTTTGACAAGTAAATTGCTTGCCTTTTTTCCATGATAGCCAACCATATAAATAATGCATGCATAGTAATAGCTAGAGCAATAATGTAAAAGTCAACCATGAAGCACACACAGCATGTTAATGACAAAAGTTCCCTAGCTCTTGAAGAGGAAAGCCACAACTCAAAGAAAGCCTGCAAGCCTAGGTTAAATCTTCTTTTGCAAAAGATAGCAAAGATGATATATTTTATCTACCTTACTGTACATTTCCTATTTTATACTTGTACCATTTATAGTAGGAAGCAGCAAGATACACAATAGTTTTATGACATTTTAAAAAATCCTTGATATGGGTGAAAATTAATTTATGAATATAACAGTATGTAGAAGTATCCTAAAATGATAAATCAATATGTAGAAAGGAAGATTTTATTCTCAACTGATTTTCATGACAGCTCTCTCTCTCTCCCTCTGTTTTGCTCACTTTGTATGTATATGTGTGTGAATATATTTCACATGATACCAAATGATAATCTAGTCAAAATAAAAATTTTCAGTAATTGTGCTTCTTTATATCCTATTTGATGATTTATGGCCTTTCTTTGTCATAGTTTCTATTTTCTTGTCTTTAATTTTATGTTAGATATGATTTTAATCAAAACAAAAACAAACACCCATACTCATGGTAACTATACTGATTATCATCACCGCCATCCTCATCATCGCTATCACCACCCTCATCATCACCACCACCCTCATTTCCATCACCATTATGATTGCTCATTATCACCATCATCTTCCTTATAAATCTCTATTATTTTCATCGTCACCATTAGAAGTGGTTACTATTGTGTCAAAGACAATGCTTAACTTCTAAAAATGATATCACACATTCTTTTTTGGCTAAAATGCTAGTATTTCTAGTTCAAAATTAACAAGTCACATTGCAGTGATCAATTCTTTGTAGTCTTTCTCCCTCCTTTATTGTTTATTGACCTTGGAGGAATGATGTATGGCAGAAATACTCATGCTCATCATAATTTCTACTCTGTGAAGTTAGACAATGTCAAGCTGTAATCAGTCTTGAAGCAGAAGAAATGAGTGTCATTCAAAAACTAAAGACAGTTGCACCTAATGTGAAGAGTCTGACATGGTGATAACAGTCACAAAAGTTATCTGTGTAACAAGAAAAAGATGGTATGAATAAGATAGGATACATGGAAAGGTAAAACAGAAGGAAAGGGAAGAGTGCACTGGTATAATTATAATGTCAAGAACTAAAAATAAATTTTTAAGCAATTTCTTAAAAACAATTCTGAGACTGAAGGATCCAGGTACTGCCCCACCTGGGGATCCATCCTGTATACATACAGTCACCAAACCCAGACACTAGTGTAGATGCCAAGAAGTGCCTGCTGAAAGGAGCCTGGTATAGCTGTTTCCTGAGAGTCCCTGCCAGAGCCTGACAAACACAGAGGCGGATTCTCACAGCCAACCATTGGACTGAGCTTGAGGTCCCCAATGGAGGAGTTAGAGAAAGGACTGAAGGAGCTGAAGGGGTTTGCAACCCCATAGGAAGATCAACAATATCCCAACCAGACACCCCCCACCCCCACCCAGAGCTTCCAGGGACTAATCCACCTACTAAGGAATACACATAAAGGGACACATGGCTCCAGCTGCATATGTAGCAGAGAATGGCCTTGTCAGGCATCAATAGAAGGAGAGGCTCTTGGTCCTGTGAAGGCTCGATGGATGCCCCAGTATAGGGGAATTTGAGGGTGGGGAGGTGAGAGTGGGTGTGTAGGTCGTGAAACACCCTCATAGAAGCAGGGGGAAGGGAGATGAGATGGAATAGGGAGTTTCCTGGGGGGGTACCGGGAAAGGGGATAACATTTGAAATGTAAATAAAGAAAATATCCAAAAAATAAAAGTAAAATAGAAAGAAAGAAAGAGAGAGAGAGAGAGAGAGAGAGAGAGAGAGAGAGAGAGAAAGAAAGAAAGAAAGAAAGAAAGAAAGAAAGAAAGAAAGAAAGAAAAAATATTTTGGAATCAACTTACAACAAATCCACTAGACCTGTGGGAGTTTTGATATGAGAGAATGACAAACTGTGATGTACCAAAGCTCTAAAGGAAGAGTTTGTGAATAAATCTTTGTTTCTTATGATTTGTGTGTGTGTTCATGTGTGAATTTGTGTGTCTATGCTCAGGTATATGGACTTTCATGTGTGAGCTTGAGTATATGTATGCCAGGGCCAATTTATGAAGATCATCAAGTATCATTCCCTGCCTTCTATCCTGCTTCAGATAGTATTTCTTTGTTGTTCTTCATGTGTAAACCATACTAGTTTGACCACAGACGCTAGAGATTTTCATGGAACTGATTCACATGTTATCTGGATTACATAGTCATCTACCATACAGAGATGTATGTGCATTCTGGAAATCTGAACTCCCATCCTTATCCTCAAGCACTGAGGGACTTGGGTGAGCTATCACTGCAGCTAAATGATTTCTCTTATAGGAAAACATTAGTAAGCTTTTGGGTTGAATCCTTCTTAGTAAGTATTCTCCTTGTGGCCAAAACCATTTCAACACTGCTTTAATTAGAATACCCACTAGTTATTTCTACTACTGAATATCTGAGATTAGTAATTTTTTTAGCTGTATTGCAGGATTCAGGTGACAGTGACAATGGTGACCCTCTAATTTCAAAAGACAAAAGAGATGGAAATAGGATCTTGTTTATTATAACTGTAAATCTAAACTGTATCAGGCATATTGGTGTATAGAAGAGTCTGAGAAAAAGGAAAATGGAAAACAAAATGTCCACAGAGGTTTGTTTCCAGAAGTCTTTTGAAATAATATTTAAAATCACACAGAAAATGCCAAGTCAAGACCATGGTAAGGTCACTGATAAATTCTATCAATCTTGTAAAGTAGACATTTTCTTCAATTGCACAAATATCTTTCTTATCCTTGGAAAAAGGAAATAAATTCTAATTCAGTATCTGAGGCCAAAATTACCTTAATAACAGACCAGATAAGTATAAGAACAGAAAACTCAGACAAAAAAAACAATGAAAAGCCCATTAATTTGCTATAAAATAGTTTTTTTGACATTGGTATAAAATACATATACAGGACATATATAACTTCTTCACGATAAATTAGTGTGATCTATCAAATCAATAATTAAACAAAATTTACATGAGCATATCAAGATTTAAAACAAAATCATTCTATGTCCCATTCATGAAAAAACATGTCTCATCAACTTAGAAATACAGAGAAACATCCCCTCAACTTGATTAAAAAAAAAAAAAAATAGGAGCTCTGGGAGAAAAAAAGGAAGAAAGGTAGAAAGAAAGAAAAGAAGAATCCTCCAGTGAACATCATACTTAATTTTTGGACACCAAAATCTTTCTTGCTGAATGCAGTTTCAGGGCATGTGTGCTTCTCATTGTTTTATTGTCAAATGAGAAACTGTAGTTAATGCACTAAGAAAATATAAAAACAAAACAAAAACCACACAGAATAAAAACCAAGATAATTACAATGTGAGAAATAAAACAAATGCAGATATATTTATTTTTTCCAAGTTTTTAAAATTAAAAATTATTATAGTAAATGTGCATGATACACATTATACAAGGCACAAAGAACAAGCATTTACCTGTATACCATTAATAAGTAGGTTGATTTCAAAACTGAAAACAAAACCATTGTCATTTATATGAGAATCACTCCCAATTAAATACTTAGAGGTAAGAAAACAAATTTTTAAGAAGTAGATTTTATGTTTTTATTTTTTTCTCTTTTTCTTTTATTGAAAGTAGATTCTTTTCTCATACGGTATATCCTGATTACAGTTTCCCCTCCCTCTACTCCTCTCATTTTATCCCTACCTCCTTCCCCTTTGGATCTTCTCCATTTTTGCTTTTCATTAGAAAAGAGCAGGCTAGTAAGAGATAACCACCAAACATGCAGTTTGACAAGAGGGATGTTCTTCAGAAACTGACAAACCATTTTGATAAGTATCAGGCTTTTACTTCATTATGTTTTCTTGGTTTTCTTGCATGAGCCTGAAAGTGCTGGCTTCTGAAAATACAGTTTGTATCATTTGCACAGTGTGCATGCAATATTATATAATGGTTCAGAAGCTAAATCTGTCCACAATCTGCTGTTTTAGTAACAAATATGCATTAAGCAAATGAGCTAAAATGGAATTATAGCTAGAAATGTTCAAATCTCACTTCCTTTTACTCTGCATTTTATTACAAAACCAGGCGGCTGTGTCCTCCTCTGCTAAGGCTTCCAAACTAATCATTGTAAGTATGCACTTAAAACATTCTTTTCTCTCTACAAATCTACTTGTGACTATCCAAAATCTTTGTATTGGTCCTTTAAAATTATACATTAATGAATACTTTGTCTTGCTAAGAAAGTTTTTAATGATACTTTTAAGTGATACTTGGATTGCACAATGACAACATCAGTACGAGTACTAACACTTTTAAACTATATTTATGATCTACTATAATCAGGTAAAACCATGTGTCATTTGTGCTCTATTCTGCATGATCCAAACATGATTAAATGTTTACCATTTATAAATAATATGATACACCATTGTGCCCAACAGTCACGTAAACACACAGTTGTTAAGACCAGAACTTTTGGTAGTACCTCATTTTGATTAGATGATATAATAGTAAGTAAAAATTATTTCAAAAACAGGTTATTAAAATTCCATTTTATGTGTATTTGTTTTGTTGGTATGAGTATTTCACCTACATATGTGAATGTACCGCCTAATGCCAAAGGAAGTTAAAGGAAGCCATTGTATTTCTCGACCTTACAGATGGCATGAGCCACCATACAGGTGCTGGGAACTCAATCAAGATCCTTTGCAAGAGCAACATATGGTCTTAAGCAGTGAATCATCTCTTCAGCCCCTACAATGAAATTCACATAAAAGACAAAGTCATCACAAACAGAATAATAACCCTCCTAAAAATTACACCTTTCCAGAAAGTCATCTTGTTCTTTTCAAAATGTTAAGTCACAGGTATGATTTGCAAGCCATGAAAGACATAACTTTTCTAAATAAATAAAAATGATAAATAAATAATAATAGTTTTCCATTTTATGTATATGAGAATTTTGGCTGAATGTATATATGCAAACCATATGTATGTCATACCTGATGAAGCTAGAGGAGGGCAGAGGATCCCCTGGAACTGGAGAGTTATATGATTGGGAATTGTAATTTGTACTGGGGACCTAATCAGGATCCTCTGGAAAAAGACCAACTGTTCTTCAACATTGACCATCCCTGTGTCCAGTGGTCCTCAAACTATAGGTCATGATCCTTTTGGGTGGTCAAGTGACTCTTTCATGAGGGCCACATATCAGGTATCCTGTTTCTCAAATATTTACATTACAATTCATAACAGTAACAAAATTACCATAGCAACAAAAAATTTATTGTTTGGGGTCACCACAACATGAGGAATTATATTAAAGGGTCACATGATTAGGAAGGTTGAAAACAAGTGGCCTAGTTTCTTGACTTATTTTTAAGAAAGAAAGGCAGTTATTTAAAATAAATACCCAGTAGAATCAGAATTCTTAAACAAGCATTTCACAAAAGTATTATGGGAATAGTGATGTAAATGTAACATGATATAATCTATAATTCATGACACAATATGAATAAAGAAATCTTATAAATATAAATAATCTTGAATATTTAGAAAAATATGGAGAAAAATCTATGAAATAATGATGAGAAAACAATAATGATAAAAAGTAGATTGGACCTATGTTAGTGTTTAATTACAAAGAATTTTCCATTGATGATGACATCAAACATCATTATCAGCTCAGATACAACTTCATTGTACTCACCCGTTTAATAGACCATTCATTACCCACTTACCATTATGTTTTACAGGTCCTGCAGGGATATTAGAAAACAAAAAATATGATGTTTAGTGCACATATCTGTAGGATATACATACATTCTGTAAGAAAATAGATACCTATGATTGAAGACTAAATTGGATTTTGTAGCTCACTTTGAACAATGTCTTAACTATGTTTGTACTAACTGGTTTCTCATGCCTCCTACACATCTGGTACAAACAATTAGTTCAGAATGAATGGCAGTCCACACTCAGATAAATAGAGACCTTCAAGCTTTACTTCTAAAACCTGCTACTCCAATTTGCAATGGCATCATTTTAATTTTGACATCTCAATACTGGCTCCATAGGTTTGCTTTGACAATGTTTTATTGTGTTTTGACACTGTTTTCAGTTATATTCCCAAATCTTACAATCTTAATTCTTTGTTTCACATCAGAAGCACAAGGGCACTCTGTATTAGAATGCGCAGAAATATGTTGAGTCTCAGTTAAGGATTTTTACTCCCTTGGCATGTGAAGCAAGCATAATTGACTTCTAGATCCCTGGAATCTTTTTGCATTTGATGGCAAGGTAAGGATAAAGCCAGTGATGCAGTGGAATGTATTTTCACCTTTTCAGGTGATCTTTCAGAACTTGAAACACAATAAATAATGAGTTTTGATTTTCTAAAGAAATGCAATATTTCTATACAAACCATGTAAATTTTGCATGTTATTAATAAAATTTGTCATATGCGCCACATGGTACTACATTCCTGTAATTCCAAAATTTGAAATGTAAGGGCAAAAGGTAATATTAAGATGAAGGGTAGCCTGGACTTGACTCTCTGTCTCATATTATCATATGCTTCAAAAAGAGTATAAAATACTGAACAGGTTTTACATGTGGGCATAATTCAGCACCAAGTTTTTGGTTTTTTGTTTGCTTGTTTGTTTGTTTGTTTGGATTTTGGTTTTTAACCAGTCTCCAAACTGAATAACTCAACCTATAGAGCCAATTAGATCATTATTCAATCTATGACACTATTTCTTTCAGCTAAGTTTCTCTAGAATTTAAATTATGCTGAAACTGTTTAAGAATTACTCCTCAAATGTGCAAACAAATCTTAAGTCTATATGATAATCTTCCTATAGAATGTTAAACACAGCCTTCTCATAACCAGTCATTTTATATGACAACTGTTTAAGAATCAGTATCTTCTCATATTTTTACAAAACTACACATTTTTTAAAACTTCTAATGTAATGTATTTGTACATTTGCATGACCATACTTCCCATAACACCTTAAGGGATGGCATCGGAACGTGTCTTCAGCATAATATGTATAATGTTTAAAAACACATAATAAAGATAGTCAAATTTATCTGTGACTAAGCCAGGGGATGCTCAGGTATACATTAAGTCTTCAGTTCTATACTTCTATGAAGGTAATTATAAGAGATATTTTTTAATTGGGAGATGGGCATGTAAAACAAACTATGTTGAAAAGGCCAAAACTTTGGTTTCATAGACCAGATAGCAATGGAGAACACTGACTACATTATTACATTGGGCTGTTTCTAAGCCCAGATAGATATCAGCCAGTCCCTGAAGGACCACTGCTTTTCCTTGGTTAAGCCACTGCCATGAACTGTTCAACAGATTGCATGGCTCTACTTTAAATGATCAATTGTAAGAACTGTCTAATCTTTTATATTTGATGTGCTAAATAGATTAGTGTTGGATACACACACACACACACATTCATACACTGACACCCACAGACATACAGGCAGGCAGGAAGAGAGACAAATTTACACAAGGGGAGAGGGAGAGGGAGAGGGGAAGAGGGGAGAGACAGAAGGAGAAAGACAGGGAGAGGGAGGGAGAAGGAGAGGGAGAGGAAGTCATCCTTGTGGTTATAAAGGCATAGATAGACTAGAGTGTCATAGTTAGCTTGATTTGGTCAGATAAGACATAAGGATATTAAATTTCACTACTCTGTCTCCTGAAGCCGTAAAATCTCACAGGGGAGTTAAAGAGTTCTAAGGTTGTGTATCAAAGCTGCTTTGCACATCATCACCTGTGTGTTTACTGCTCATAATTGCAACATCAATATATACTTACACCTTCTCACTGACAACCAAATAAAACCAGAGTTAAATGCAGTTTCCTCACACTCCCCATTCCCAGCTCCAGAAGCAAGTGCTAGAAACAGCTGAATATCCTTGTTTGTGTTTTCTATGCATTCATTCTTGCAAGCACGCAATATTTACACATAAATGGATCATAACTTCGCATGTCACTCTTCTTTGCTTACTAGGTTAGCTGCCACTTTATATTTTTAAAATAAGATTCTCAATACTTCAAAAGAGTTTTGGCAGTCAGGAGGCAGATGTGGGTGTTCAGAGTAAACCATGATTATAGAGCCAAGGATGTTATTTTTAAGGGAATTTAAACTAATTGAGGCATTTTAAAATTAAGCCTATAGATACTAGTTAATTGAAAGACATTCCTAGATAGACGTATCAAGGAAAATAACATTAATTTATAATTTAAAAACCATGTTTTCATGAATCTGACTTTATAAAGCCATATTCCCCATTAGTGTTCTTGACAAGTGAATACCCAACCACTGTCTTAAACCATTATTACTTATGTGTGTATGTGATAGTGTGTGTGTGTGTGTGTGTGTGTGTCTGTGTGTGATATTGTTACTTAGACAATTGATGGATAATTATTGAATTTCTAACATTTCCTTTTTTTCTCAAAGTACTGTGACTGTATATCAAGTCTTCAGCCAAGAGATAAACATGTGTTTTCTTTGAAGAAATATTTCTAATACCAATAGAAATGAATTGTGACAAAATAATTGTTCTTTCATAAAACACCAAAATGTGAAAGAACAAAATGGTGTTATTTCCTGATTCCCAGTTAATAAAGATTAATCACACATATGTTGCTCAAGATGGACCAGTTGACATAGGAACAATTTTTGACACATTTAGACATACGGTTCCCTTCCATTTGTTTCTAGAAAAATACGACAGTATTTAAGCCAGTTTCATATGAACCAATAATCTGCAAGTGTAATTTATACTGTAACCACAATCCCAAGTTAGATATTAAAGAAAATGTTTTACAATATTTTTACCAATATTCTTTCTCTGAATATTGTTAGATAATCTTCATTTAAGCAATCACAAAACAAGTAGATCTTGACCATACACAAAAGTGCAACAGCTGTTTCTAAGTTACCAGTCCCGGTACTTGCATGCTTAAACTAGGGAAGAAAAATTCTCACATAACATTTTGTATAATTTTATGAATTAAAATAAAAAGAGATCGCAAGTGTTCCCAAAACTAAACACCATAAACTGTGTAGCTTAAACACCAGAAATGTATTCTCCCACAGTTCTCGAGTCTGTAGTCAAAAATGAAGATGTTTGGCTGCGTTGCTTCCTCTGAATATCTCTTTGGCATATAGATGACCAGTTTAATGCTGTATCTCTTATACGTCTCTTAAAATCTATTATAAGGTCTTCTGGGTGCCAGTCATAATTAGCATATTCCTAAACTCATTAACTCTTTAAAGTCATGATGTCCTAAGTTATTGGGGGCTAAAATTTAACATATGAACTTTGAAATGACACTATTCAGGCATTAGCAGAAATATTTTGTCATTATCAGTCTATAGTTTGCTTCAAAGATAATTTCAGCGACTTTTATCCATTTTCTATAATGAGACCGATTTTGCCTTCTTCTCAAAGGTGAATACCCTCCTAGAGTGGGTACAGGCTATCAATTTTATATTTGACAGAATATAAATATTGATCAGAAACCACTCTAGGTATCTTTTGAAGATGGGTCATAAAACAATGGAACTTCCACCTAGTCATAGGAGTATGCACAACTTCTGGCTGCCATGTTGTTTGTACAAGGACGAAGCCACAGGAAAGAAGCTACTACAGACATTCTAGTTAATAAGCACTGTCAGCTCTCATCCTTGTACTAGTTATGTAAGTTAACAATAAAATTCAGATGTGCCCACTGCTTCTAACTTGAAACACATAGCAAGCACTGTGGTGTGCCAAATAGTGGAGAGCCAGGACTGTGAGGGAGTTGTCCATAAAAATTGAACAGTTTCACAATGAACATCAGGGTATGTCCCCAATGCTTTAATGGTGATGTCAGGCTTGGAATATGTTTTAAGAAAGTATCACAAGCTGGGCAGTGGTGGCACACACGTTTAATCTGAGCACTTTGGAGGCAGAGGCAGGTGGATTTCTGAGTTCAAGGCCAGCTTGGTCTACAGAGTGAATTCCAGGACAGCCAGCGCTACACAGAGAAACCCTGTCTTGAAAAACCAAAAATAAATAAATAAATAAATAAATAAATAAATAAATAATAAAAAATAAAAAGAAAGAAAGAAAAGAAAGTGGTATCACACTGGAGGGAAAGAAGCATATTACTTCAGAGTTGAACATTTGTGTGCATCACCCAAGGTAATGCAGAACTTCACAGGACTATCTAGACTCCAAAAAGCCATTAGTCCTTTGAGGAGATATTGTCCTTTTCTTCCTGATTGTGTCAAAAAGCATGAAAAGAGGTGAAGGGGAGACTCATTTGCTCAGTTCTCAAGGAAAACTTCTTAGAAACATAAATGAGCAAGTATTTGCTTGCTCTTCAGTCTAACCGACTTCTCATCCCCAAACATGCTCTTTAAGAGAAAGAAACCACCTTGAGGTGCAAAAAAATTCATGATTGTTACCAGAAACATGAGTCATTAGAATAAACATGTGTTCAAAAATTTCTTATATGTCTACTAAGATCCTTACCTCATAGACTTGTTTAGAAATGTCCATGCCATTTAGAAATGACACACCCAGTAGTGAGTTCAACTAGTCAATGATATAGATGTGCATTTAACATACTAAGCACAATCTTTCTAGATTCACTCTACTAACGTACAGGGCCTGGTAGAGTAATAAGTTTTGACCCCAGTGCAGATTGACTTTGTTTCAAAGGCCGTGATTCTAGAGTTCCTAATGAAACTGGAAAAAAAAATGACAAAAACTTTTCAAAGAGATGTTCTGACAGAAGCAATAGAAGAAACCAGGATTGTAACAGAGACAGAAAAATAAAAGCCAACCATTTATATGAGGAAGCAAATGACAAGAAGTAGAATCTGGACCTAGAATATTTGTATCTTTTCTAATATTTTTATTTTTTAAGTCAATTACCTATTGAAATAATCATAAGTTGTTACATATTTGATGCAGTAGATTTACTTCAGAACTTGTAAAATGAAGTTTACATATGAAAGTATTATATATATTTATATTAAATAATGTATGAAATGATTGTGTCCATGTATGTGTCTCTCTCTCTCTCTCTCTCTCTCTCTCCCTCCCTCCCTCTCTCTGTGTGTGTGTATGTATTTGTGTGTAGACAGTGACAGCATCTGGTGTCTCTCTTTGCTTTCACCTTGTTTGAGATAGGGTCTTTTTTTATTATTTTGTTTCATGTGTATGCCAAGCTAACATCCTCCTGTGAATTATCCTGTCTTTACATTGAAACTAGATGCTGTTGTTACTTATCCAGCTTTTACATGGGCTATGGAGATTCAATATTATTTCATCAAGCTTGTAAAACTAGTACTCTTACTTTTAAACTATGTCCTCACCTTCCTGAAATACTTTTTGAGACAAGCCTGATCTTCACTCTTTCTTGTTTCATAGGCTCAAATATATTTATCAAGCTTTTAATTAACATTTATTATAGTTTAAAATTACAGGGACCTATATATGCCCTCTTATTATCCATTTGGTATGATGTAGATGTAAATACATAAGTCTGCCTAACTTATAGTCGTAAGCAATAGGTGACAGGAATTCCTGTCAAACAGCTTAGCTTGCCTCCATCAAAATCTGTGATGGGATTTTCTTTTGTGTGTCCAAGAAAACGTGAAAATAATAATTCAGTACTTTTAATATTTTAATGTGACAATGCAATTACCACAAGGCACAGTTGGACACAATTCTATATTATTATCTATTTTTGTATAATCACTCAGCAAAACTTGACAGCTAGAATTACTGAGGGAAGTCGTGATAACGAGAATAATAATTCTTCAAAATTATGCAGTTTGGCATGGGTTTTGATATGTGCACCTGCCAACAATTACTTTTCAGCCTAGAGAATAGCTATACTCTAATTATAGGATGCATGGTGTAGGCACTCTTTGCCATCCTGCATACTCTATTACATGAAACATTCCCCAGCACTAACAAAGGTCTTTGAATATACAGATGGTTAT
Source organism: Rhynchomys soricoides (assembly GCA_019843965.1). Taxonomy (NCBI): domain Eukaryota; kingdom Metazoa; phylum Chordata; class Mammalia; order Rodentia; family Muridae; genus Rhynchomys; species Rhynchomys soricoides. The sequence continues at coordinate 2,722,046 of JADRCH010000255.1, forward strand.
ACGTTATATAGCAAGCATCTATGTACAGAGGGTCATATCAGAAAGGTGCTCAAGAAATATTTACTAAAGTTGTCTGTTATCTGCTGTGCATGTCTCCTGCCCAATGTCCTTGGTTTATTGTGAGGAGATCAAAAATCATTTGAAAACAAAATCTGTGCTCTGGATTTCCGTATTTTGTATGAAGTCTTAGCATCTCTCCTTTTCATGATGTCTACTGAACTTTGCTTCCGACAGGTAACAACACCAATCCCAGTTAGCAGCTTTTTATAGATCAGCTAGCTCAAAGTAACGGAATAAAGTGAGAAGAAATTCACTAAGGATTTTTGTGGGTATAGCATGACAGTGCCTTTCTTTCCACTCAATATCACTTCTCATTTTATACCATTTCATTTCTGACCACTTGACACTGCTCTGTTCATTTAGTCCTGTACTGGACAGGAAACAATTCTATTGCTATCAGCCTTGCCCACCATTCATGTTCACCAGATCCTAGAACATTAGAAGATCAAGTGCAGTTAACAGCAGCACCAAGTGCTACGGAGTGTATAAAACACTTACTGCAGGAAATCATTTAACTTTTAACAACTATAAGTAAGCACTCTTGATTTTTAATTTGTGTACTAATCTGATTTCAGAGCACATGTATAATCACCTTCAATGGTCCACAAGCACTGCTTTCCCTCCAAATTGGCTTGAATTCAATTTTTATTCACCTTTTGAGAAGACTGTAAGTTTTGACAGGTTCTAAAAATATAAAAATGAACAAAATGTCTCATTATTCTGTTTAAGAGAGAGCATTCTCATGTAGTTCAGGCAAACCTTGAACATGTCGTGTAGACTAATGACTTCAAACTCCTGATTCTCCTGTCTCCACCTTCTGAGTGCTGGCATTAAAGCCATGAACCACCAAGTTCAGTTTTATATGTTGCTAGAGATCAAACTTGGGGTTTCATGTATCTTAGGTAAGCACTCCACCAATTAAGCTGTGTCCTAAGCCTCAAAATTCATGTCTTATAAACCTCTCTATGCTAGTGGAGGATCACATAAGTAACTTCAAGCCATTGTCAGAAGTACACAGATGCTAGCTAGGAACCGAAAAGAACCCTTACTGGCTTACTCCACATCTTTGGGTCAAACTGTACCTACTTATTAGACATGGAAACTAGAAAGTTATTGACCCAGAACTACCTCTGTGGTGACGCCAGCATCCTAGAATGTATTCAGAAGGAATGACTGATCCCAAAGAGGAGATTTGCTATGAATCTTCCTGAACACTGCAGAGTGCTATAGAATGAAAGTGTCCACTTATCATCTAAGTAGAACATTACTTCAGCATAAAAATGGAATAACTGGATGAGTTTAGGATAAATACTACCCAAGTATGTGCATACATATAGGTGCCTGTGAGATGGTAAATGGGATTTTACAGGAAACAATAGCAAAAAGCAAGACAAGAAAAAGTGGCATTGGCAAGAGACATTTGAGATGTCCTAAGGCAGGATCCTTTCAAACAGCATGTGTGCTCTCATTTTTATACATTGATCTACAGTGTGTCTCTAAGAAACTCTTCTACACAGACAAAACTGCTTTGTGAAGGCCAACTTAACTCAGGGGGGTCTTAAATAATTACAAAATCTAGGAGAAATCTGTTTTTCTTGTATATTTCATCCTATTTTCTTTCACAACAGAATACTTCATAAAATTTTATAAGAGAAAACTTAATAGGCATTTGCTTTCTGTATCCCAGCTCCCTGCTCACTCAGTGGATGGCTGACAGTGTTATCAGAAAGCAGGAGATGGACATCTAAAATAAAAATAACCAATGACTAGTTGTTAAGGGTCAGATGAGTTATCAATTCAGTTAGATAAATGATAGCAATAGGCTCGTAATCTTTTAGAGTTCCATTTAAATTTATACCTCCTTATTTAGATGTGTGTGTGTGTGTGTGTGTGTGTGTGTGCATGCGCGTGTGTGCACGCACACACAGGAACCCACCCAAATAAACACATATACTGTGAAGGTCAAAGGACAATTTTAAGACTTAGTTTTCTCTTTGCTCATTTGGGGTTCCTGAAATAGACTGTATATCTTCAGGGTTTATAGGAAAAATGTTTACCCACTGAGTAGTACAATCAGACTAATCTGTTTGGCTTCCTATAGTGAAGTACCATAGGCTGGGTGGCTTAACGTCCATAAATATATGTTTCACAGTCCTTGAGGCTGGACGTCCAAGCACCTATTCTTGGGGTCCAGTGAGGGCTCTGAGTCTGGTTCATAGACAGTGTTTTCTTGATATAGCCTTTCATGATGAAATTTGCAAGCAATCTGTGCATGTTTCCATTATCAGGCATGATTTCCCTTATGTTGAATGAGTGTTAAATACAGTCAGAGATCTGCTGGTTACCACAAAGATGTGACTGCCACCATTGCACTCTTAGGGGTATTACGGAATACATCTCATCACAGTGGTTCATAGGTATTGCAGCTGTGTAGGACTATTGCTTGCTTCCCTCCAGTGGCAAAATTCATAGCATCTTCCTGTACTGTGAAAGCTAGTCATAAAGGGGGAGCCTTTCATGTCAGTGCCAGCTCAAATCCCATGGGTCTTATGTTCAAAGACCTGTATCTTCAGCAATAGGGATTTATCTTCAATTTTTGGGAGACAAAAAAACTGGCAAGAGCAGTGGCCTATGTTGTTTTGGGGGTCTCTTTGACTTCCTTCATTAATAACTTGAAAAGGTATTTCTCATGAATGGTAGAGAGTCTAAGCCTATTGGGGGAATTAGTTTCACCCCAACTAGGATAATTTCACTTTAAGTTCATACATATAGATGTATATAAACTAATGGTCACTAATCTCTTACCATAGTTAATTTACTACCATAATGCTCCAGCTACCTCACAATATCATTACTTTGTGGGTTAGAATTTCAACATAAGATTTGAAGGCATATGTTTTGAAATACATGACAAGAAGCAATTTAATGAAGTTTATTTTAACTTATAGCATAAAGGGGAGTAGTGCATTATTATAAGAAGACATGAGAATTGACTTAACTTGTCATATTCTGTCTTTATTTACAATGCAGAGAATATTCAAGAAATAGGAATAACCCATAAAATCTTAATAATGGAAGAGTGAAGGAAATAACTGACTATACAATCTCTCTCTCTCTCTCTCTCTCTCTCTCTCTCTCTCTCTCACACACACACACACACACACACACAGAAGGACACAAAGTTCAGGGTGGGAACTGAAGATAGATCATTGGTTAAAAATATGCACTGTCCTAGCACAGGACTGGAATTTGGTTTCCACCAGCTCATTGAGCAGCTGACAGCTGCTTAACTCCAGCTCCAGTAGGATCTGCCATCTTTAATCCCTATGAGCATCAGCGCTCAAACTCAGACACAGGGACATATACACACACAACCACACACACAAACACATACACGTGCAAATGCACTCACACACATAAACTCTACCACTTTCACCACCACCACCAAAATAAAAAATGTCCCAGGTTATCTCCTTCCTATAGTGGGGCTCTTCCTCTTGAGCAAGGTGTTTTATCCAAAACAGCACTCCAATTTGGAGACTGAACACATCAAATCATGAGCCTGTAGAGGCATATCTCATATATAATACATGGGGCTTCTATAATAAGATTTGGGTTGACCTTGGAGTTTTAAAAATTTCAGTTTCCTCATTCAGACTTTAACCCCTTATGGAACTTGAATGTTTAATAAAACTTAAAAATCTATTGTAATCTGAAGGCTTTCTAATTAAGAAATACAAGCAGTGTCCCATCCTTGTCATGTGCATCTCTTACCAACTCTTTATTTCAGCTCTATATCAGCTTTTCTATGTTTTAAGATATGGATTGAAATTCTTTTATTTATAAAGCTTTGAATAAGCATAATTAGCAAAATAGATTAAAACAACATTTACATGTGAAAAAAATCTTTATTTCCAAAATATACTTAAATACCTGCATGTTTTCATTGCCCGTTGTGATTGACTTTTGAAAAATAGAAGATCTTACTTTGATCTTCTATTGCTGTCATGAAGCACCAGGACAAAAGAGCAAGTTATGGAAGAAAGAATTCATTTGAAGTACACTACCACATTGGAATCCGTCATTGAAGGAAGCCAGAACAGGAACTCAAAGAGGTCAGGAACATGGAAGCAGGAGCTGATGCAGAGGCCATTCAGTGGCGCTGCTTACTGGCTTACTCCTCATTTCTTATTCAGCCTGCTTTCTTGTAGAACCTAGTACCTTCAGCCTAGGGGTGGCCCCACCCACAGTGGGCTGGGCTCTGCCCTATCAATCATTAAATAAGAAAATACCTTACAGACTGCCTCTAGCTCCATCTTGTGATAGAATTCTCTTAATCGAGGTTCATTTAACTCTGATGACTTTAGATTGTATCAAGTTGATATAAAAATATCCAGTACAACATGACATCAATAATAGTGTCAGGTTTGAGGCTCATCCATGATATGGATCCCAAGTTGGGCTGGTCACTGGGCTGTTATTCATTCAGTCTCTCCTCCATTTTTTGTCTTTGCATTTCTGTTAGACAGGAACAATTTTGGGTCAAAAAATTTGAAGTTAGGTCGGTGTCACCATCCTTCCACCGGGGGCCCTGTCTCATTATTGGAGGTAGTCTCTTCGGGTTCCATATCCCCACTGTGGGGCATTTCGGCTAAAGTTATCATCATTAAGTCCTAAGAAGTTCTCCCATCCCAAGTCTCTGGGACTTGCTAGAGATTCCCATCCTGACAGCTGCATATTTATTTCCATTCATTTTCCTAGCCCTCTGTGCTTCTTTCCTTTCTCTCCCCATACCTGATCCTTCCCCTCCTGTTCCCTTCCTCCTCCCATTTTCCATCCAGGATCCTTGCTCCCTTGGCCTCCCACGACTATGTTGTGCTTGAGACAGGGGCCTAGCATGGCTGTCTTCTGAGAGACTCTATGAGCAGCTGACTGAGACAGATGCAGATACTCACAGCCAAGCATTGGACTATGGTCGGGGACCCTTATGAAAGAGTTAGGGGAAGGATTGAAGGAACTGAAAGGGATGGCGACCCTATAGGAAGACCAGGAGTGTCAACAAACCTGGACCCCTGGGATCCTACAGAGACTGAACCATGAACCAAAGAGCATACATGGACTTGTCAAGGTCCCTGGCACATATGTAGTAGAGAACTGTCTTGCCTGGCCTCAGTGGGAGAAGATATGCCTAATCCTGTGGAGTCAGGGTGCACCCTCTTGGAGGCAAATGGGAGGGGGAATGGGGAAAAGAACTCTAGATGGGGGAGTTGTATGTAAATAAATAAAATAATTAATAATATTAATAATAACTAGCCTGTCAACATTCTAAAATATGATACACATGTGACCCATAAGAGTGATTTTAGGGTTGGAGTTACAGTTTAATGATACCCCAAAATGTACAAGGCCCTGGGTACAAATCTTTGCAGCATAGAAAAGGATGTTTTTGCAGAAAAATCAACATATATTCATTATTCATGTCTTTACAGTAGGGCCAGTTTATGTAGAAGCTGATGACTTTAATTTCATCTAGGCACAGTTATCTTCACCTGGCAATCACACACAAGAAACAAAAGGGCTTTTGAATCTTTTTTTTTCTTCTTAAAAATTTTAAAGTTGTATCCATTCAGACATTTGAAAAACAGTAAGATTTCATTTTTACATGAAATTATCAAAATTGGTAACAATAAATATTTAGACAGAAATAAATACCTATTGCTAAAAAATTGATTTTACAGTTGTTGAAAACAATTTTAAATTATATTTTGTTTAGTTCAATAACATCAATTTTTCTTGAAATACACTTAAGAATACATTTGACTGTGATTTAAAGGGTTGAAATACCTTCTTACCAACTATTTAGAGAGTCTGGACATGCATGGGCAATTAAGTACAAGTAAAATATTTTAATAAAATCAAGTGAGAAAAATATAGATGGGCAATTGTTGGTGTAGTTGATAGTTCTTTGTAAAGTAAATAAGAAAGGAAACTGTCAACTACATCAGAATTACAAAACATACATACTTAGTAATGTCTACTAAAAATATACACAGCTAAACAAAGTACTGGAGAAAATGCTGTAAGTCTTAAGGGAAAAAAAAGTGTTTATTTCTATGTAATAGAAAATCTGAATCTTGTTGCTTAACATATTTCCATTCTCATTGTGTCTCGTGACAAAGTCCCCAGGCTCATGATAATGAGAATTTCAAACTACTTGTCACCATGGTAGTCTTTGGAGAGGAATCAAGGAAGATTATATAAATAGCACCCCTAGTCCCACTCTAAAACTTCATATCTCCATCCATAGGGGCCCCAAGGGGGCCAATGCTCTGACAATATTCTGTCTTCTGTCATGTGTGTTCTTCATCTTGTCAGCTTTAGATGCTCTAGGACAAGCCTGTTTCTGTTTTTAACCAGACATAAAAGTCCAGGATCACAAGTAGTCCCCGCTAGGACTCTAGACTCATATTGTTCTCTTATTTGCGCTCTGACACTCTACTTTCACAATATATCTTCATTATGTCCTTGGACTTGCTCATCAGCAAACCTATCCATGGTTGTGCATATTCTGTAATTGTCACGCCTACACTAACTCAAGATTACACATTATACCTGTTTTATAATATTCTCTTTTTTGGTCTTTGATCAAATTCATGAACCATTGCTGAGAGAAGCATGAGTATATTCAATGTCCTGATAACATTTCTCTTTAAGCAAAACAGTAGATAGGAAAAGACCCACCTCTGTTCACTATAAGGCTTCTTTCTACGTTTGAGGCCCAAATGATTAAGACACCATGATAATAACAGAATGTGTTTGGCTTCCTTCAGATTATGTCTAGATGATAAGGTCTAAAAAGTAAAAAGTAATGTTGGTGGATGGCTTGAGAAGCCATTGGGAAGATCATGCAAGTAGATCAGTCCAGAGTTTCATGAGCAACATAAGAGAACAATAGTTTCTTGTATGTCTTACTAAATTATCTAACAAAGTCAGGTAAAAAAGTTTGTAGATCCCATGTCACCAGCTCTCTAAAGGTCATTTTATCACCTCCTTCATTTTGCTTTGCTAACAAAATTATGTCAATGAGCTAAAATTAAATGTTATCTTACTTTTAATACTAAAGTCCTTCTGATTATTTTAATAACATGCAAATTGCATCTTTATAGCTCAAAGTACATAATCACCTGAGTAATGATCCAATGGATTAATTTTGCATTAAAATTTATTCAATTAATTAACAGTACTTCATTGAAATTATAAATGTGCAAAAACATTCCAATGTTAGGGAAAAAATGAGATCATAAATAAAAAGATGGACACTTGAGATTCTAATTTATTTATTTACAGACAAATGGATTCTTAAGATGGAACCTATACAACTTTTCCTATACTGATTAAAAACAATTCACAGAGGCTTTAAAAACATTGTAACAGTTAGAAAGTGAACATTTGTTTTCCTGGTGGTCATTTCCCTTTCAGGGTGCAGGAGGACTTTACCTAGATATCAACAGAGAGGTGACTAAATAGCCAAAACAACATGAAAGATGTTATGAGTTAGGAATTTAGTGAGTCAACATCAGAAAACAGTACTGAAAGGTTTCCAAATGCTAGTCTCTATGTAAGAACTTAGTTTTCAGCAAGTAAATTGAGAAAATAGACATCTACTGACACTACTAATAAGCTGTAGGCTTAATGTTAATATTTAAAATCAATTCTTTTACTATAAAAGACAAATATCAGAAATTTTTGAAACTTGTAGAAATGTAAGTATCCTTTGTGGTTTATCACTGAACTCATAACTTATTTCAAAACAGCATCAATTATTTTGCTAATTATTTCAAGTGCTTCTTTTATATTCTTATTGTTTGTTGTTCATGTACCAACTTCTACTAGTTTTAATTTTTATTATGTTTATTATTAATGTGAGGGGGGCATGGGTGTGGGTGTGTGTGCATTCCACAGCATTCTTATGCAGTATACATTACAGCGTTATGAGATCAGTCCTCTCCAATCACCTTTACATGAGTTCTGGGAATTGAACTTACATCTTCAGGACTGCACCATGCTTGCATGGCAAGTGCCTTTTCTCTCTGACCAATCTCACTAGCCCTTAAACTCCTAATCAACCCATTAATTGAAATTCTTTATATTAAGTTCACTTCTTGATATTTTTATTACACTAAAATTGAGAGTTGGCAGAGCATCTGAATGTCTGGAGAGTCAGCAAGGAAGGAAATTTTAGGTTAACATCATACATTCCAAAACCAATGCCAGTAAAAGTTTTGTTTTATTTCAGTATCCTATTGTCCTACTTTGAGAGACAATAGAAAATGTGGGACATCAACACAAGTTTCTTACAGAGCATCAAGGCATTTCATGGCTTCATGAATGCAAACCAGTCCTGAGTAAACAGATCAGTTAGCAATAAAACCCCTGCCTGTCTCTCAGGACTAACTGACCCATGCCCAAAATGTTGTTAACTGCTGAATTTAACAAAAGATGTGGAATGGTAAATGAGCAAAATATTGATCAACAGCTTCCAGAGAGGATGCTCGATGATGTTACACAGAGAGTGTCAGAAAAATCCATGATTATGCCCATTTAAGGAAAGTCATTTAAAGTTTGCTTTCAACTGGAGAATAAGAATATAATAACAAGAAATAAAATATGACCATAGTCAATACTATAGACTGTGAACAAGCCAAATGGGCATCATAGTCATCACTGGGGTGGTACACCAGAAAGAAATAATCTATGCAGAGGAAACAAGCTTTGGGAGAACATGCTGACTGTGATTGGGAAGGAACCCATCATCCGGCTGATTAAATGACAGAGCAAGCAAAGGGAATCCTAAAATTGGAACCTCAAGTTTGACACATAAAGATCAAACCTTGTCTGAAATTACTGCTGAAAAATTCTAAACTGGACATGCACACATAGCAATAGATGCTTAAAACAAAGCTATTGTATACCAATATCGGGTCTTTAGAGACTCTAAAAGAGATCAACAACTGACAAGAATAAAGAATTTCAAGAGCATTTGAGTGAAGGAAGATCAAGACAAGTCATTAGTAAAATCTAGTATCCATGGTCTTCCACGGACTTTCTTTACATATAAAGTATACCTGTTCTTGAGTGTCAGACATTGTGAAAAGAATGGTACATGGTGATCAATGCCTTGGGGAATTGTGAAAGAATCTCCAGGAAAAGGAGCTTATTACCTCTGGTGCATTTTGTTCCCTAGATTGCTTGTGGATGTGATTTTACATCTCCTGTGTTAACCATTTACACTCAATTTATGTGACAAGTTTATTCTCATTGGATATCAGAAGATAGCTATAGAACCCAATCTGGTAAAATGATAGGTTGAGTGCTGTCTTCTATGTATCTTGATTTTGGATATGACTTTCTGTCTTGCATATATAATTTAGAGTATGTGTCATGCAATTGTGTTTTAGTTGTCCTGTCTGGAAAAAAATCTGAAAAGGGCTGCTCTATTAACATTTAGTGAATGTTTACTGACATTTATTTACATGTTTTGTTTTTTTTTCTGAACATGTTTTTTGATCATTATTTTCTGACCTGAAACAGCCTGCTTTGGATCATTGCTCTCTTTGACAATTCATGTGTAAGAGTACACTGAAACTGTAGTAAAGTTGCCTAAAATATTAGACTGCAATCTGTTCAATGCTTTAAGTCCCTCAGATCCCAGTTCTCACAGACAGATCTACATAGGTTGATGAAAGTCGTCACCTGAGTATCACTAAAAATATGAGGAAAAAACATACCTAAGTCACAGATCTTAGTGCCTAAAACTGCTTACAGAAAATGTTTGTCTATATAGACTATTATAATGTTTTTAGAAGTTCAGTTTAAAAGTCGTTATAACAGAACCTCTTAGCCATAATTGGATGTTATAAAAATGTTATCCTAATTATCACAATTATTAAAAATTTAGTAGTAAGTATGAACTTTTTATTAGTTGCACTAAATAATAGATCAATTAGATAATTAGTTAAATAGATATATTGGATAGACAGAGGGATGGATGGATGAATGGATGGATAGATGGATAGATAGATATGTACATACATACATACATAGATTAGATACATAAATAAATGATACGTAGATACAGACATATAGATACCTAAATAGACATAGATAGATAGGTAGATAGAGAGATAGATAGATAACATTTTCTAATATGTCATATTTGATTTTTTTCTTTGAGAGGCCTGCCCATTTCTGAAGTCAAATGGAGAGGGGTGGATATGGTAGAGAAAGGGGGCATTGTGGGAAGATTTGGAGGAGAGAATAGAAGGAAAACTGTAGTCTGGATCTTCCTATATGAGAGGAAAATTAACAAAACCAAAAAACAATACAAAAACAAAAAAGAGAGCTTTGCTTTGTTTTTCTCTCTTTGTTGTTTTGACCATGATTTGAAACTTCGTCAGTAGAAATTGTAGTGAAGAAAAAGCCTATATTTTTTCTCTAATATATAGTATCTACTCAGTGTGTCCATGATATACAGAGTACATGCTAAACATGAAAAGTAGTTTTCATATTTTAAAATCTGTTTTTGATATGATATGCATCAAAAATCTTATTTTTTAATTAATTAGTTTATTTTACATTCTGATCACATCCCCTTATCCCTCCACTCTACCCAGTCCAGTCCCACCCTTACAAGTTCCTTCCCAGCCTGATAGTCCTGTTAGGAAAACGGATCTAATGGCAAGCAGCAGAGTCAGAGACAGGCTCTGCTCCAATTCTTTGGACCTACAAGAAGACCATGCTGCACATGTGCTAAAAATGTGTAGGGAGCTTAGGTCCAGCCCCTGCATGCTCTTCAGTTAGTGGTTCAGTCTCTGTGAGCTCTCATGGTCCAAAGTTAATTGACTCTGTACGTTATCTTGTGGTGTCCTTAACACTTCTGGTTGGCTCAATTCTATCTGTCACTCTTTTACTAGGCTCTTAGAGCACTGCCTGATGTTTGGCTATGGGTCTCTGCTTCTGTTTCCATCTGCTGCTAGATGAAGTTTCTCAGGGGATGGTTATGCTAGACTCCTGTTTGCAATCATAAATAAATAAACAAACAAAAAAATGACTAAAATTTAAATGTATGCTTTATATATAAATCATTAAATTAGATAACAGGTGATAGAACAATAATAAAGAGATACATATATGACAGATACTAGATGATAGAAGATGATAGATAGATAGATAGATAGATAGATAGATAGATAGATTGCATCAATATACTTATTATCATTGAAACTAAGAATCTCTGCATTGAGTTCTATTCTGCCTCATTGTATATTGTCTCTTGAATGTATCTCATTATCTTAAATCAACAGAGTCAGGCAAACTTCTGCTGAACCAGCTGCAGTCACCTCCAGACTACTATTGCTTCAGTGCCTGGATAAATGGAATTAACAACTGTAGAACTGAAAGGACATCATGAAGGTGAAACTGCAGTCACCCAAGCAACATTTCTGTGAGTAATCCTGATAGGAATCCTTATAAATCTGAGAATAAATCCTTACCCAATCAATCTGATCGGGGCCACAAGGGAGATGGGTACTACTTGGAGTTTATGAATCTAGGTGTTCTGAAATCCAGCCAGGCTCCATTTGGACCTGAAGCAAGACTATAACCTTCTGTCCTGATATAGCATCTGTGGAGCCTTGAAGAAATTGAAGGACTTCCTTCATTTCCATAGTGCACCCCTCAAGCCTTCTCTGTCCTTAAAAGTTTCTTGAAAAAAAAAATAGCCTTGATGTTAATTGCAGTGTTTTCCTTAAAGACAGATGCATAAACATTTTAAAATCCACCTACTGTGCTATTTCTTTTAAAGCAGCTTACTTTGAAGGCGTGGTCAAACAATTTGATAAGAGCTTCACTTTAACCTTACTTTGAAATTAAAGTTGAGCTAAGCGTTATGGTGGTTTTAATAGTTTTCCATGCAGTACCCTCAAGGAGTTAGCAGAGTATTTAAGAAGATGATTATAATACTTGATACAAATGTGACTATAAGACAACATATAATTGAGAGCTAAATTGTGTGGAATATCATCTACGTACTGTCAAAGTTGGAGGGAGATAAATTAGTGGGAGCTGAAACAAAAAAACAGTGTGTAGAAGAAATTGAGGTATATCTTAAAAGTAGATTTCCAGTAGATATGGTCAAACTAGAGACAGTGAGTTTAGGAAAAAGAGAGAAGTAAGATGATATTCAGGAAGAGTATGGGTTCAACCCCTAAGAAGAATTAAAATATGAATCAAGGACATGGAAAGCAATCATCATATCTTCTGACTGATTGGTCAGAACACGGTATACTGACAAATGTCTCTTATCATTCTTAGTTCTCATAAAACTCTTGGAAGTGGGAGCCATTAATTTTTTCAATTTAAACTCACTAATGGAAGCAGATGAAATTAAATTGCCGAAGATCCTTCCGCTAATGTACTGTAGATAAAGATGTGAACAACCCCAAATTCTCTTGATGAATTACAATAACCCACCCCTAAGTAGTTATGCCTTCTTTTGAGACCCCTCATGCTATAATTAATTTATAATAGGTTAGTTCATACTAAATATGCAGTGTGAATAAACTGAATGTCATATATGTTTCATAGAATTATATTTTCTGGTTTAAAGCTCAACCATTATCAACTGCTCAAATCATAATACAGCACTAATACAAAAGCCAGTTTTGAGTGGGTCCTTGTGAAATATTACTCTTTTAGAGAGTTTTATTGCTTTAAGAAGATATGACCTTTTAATAAATATAATTAGCTTTGCTGTTTTTCACTTCATTTGCCAGTCTAGTTGATTCTCAAACTTCTGGGAATTCACTTGTCCCTGCATGTTGTCTTTATGTAAAAGATCTGACATTACAGATGATCTCCATATCTCACTTGTACTTAGGTTCTGTGAATTTGAATTCATACCCTTGTACTTAGACAATAAGCTCTCTGAGCTAACTGAGCTATTCTCCTACACATTGAATCATGATTTTTAAAAGGTACATAGATAGATGATAGATAGATGATAAATAGTTAGAGGACGGATATATATATATATATATATATATATATATATATATATGAGAGATCTATGTAGGTATGTTGTATGTAAGTAAATAAAGTAAATACATATATATATACACTATGTTCACATACTATCATAATATGCATAGGCACACATAGGACAAATGAAATATATACACATGTGCTATGTGCATATGATATTTATATTTCTTCTTCATTCTTTCCTCAATCCACATCACTAATAAAGACAAAATATTCAGCCTAAATTCCTATTACTAGAATGAAAATTGAGTTAATTAGCAAAATTTGTTTAATCTTTAGCATATATTAATTATCCACGACAATGTGATTCATTATGACATTTCCAGATATACAGAATGCATTGTTATCATAATTGCCACCTCCAGATTATCCCTTCTTATCTCCTTCCCAAATTCAAGTTACTGAACTGCTGAACCATGTGATACTTCACTGAAAAGCAGTTCTCTTCACAGTTCTGCCAAGAAATAGTCTCTTGGTAGTCATTTTATCTGGATAAAAGTGACCAAAGAAAGATTGATAAAAAGATTACATTATGTTCTGATAAAATAAAATCTCTCCTGCATTAATTTAAATAGTTTCTCTAAGTATTATTTGTGTAGATCACATTTAAAGATCAATATGACTTCTTATCTTTAAAATTCTACTTTCCTATCCAAAGCTAAATTCTAAAAATAACATTTAGTCTTTTAAAACTAATTTATTTTCAAATGTTAACATTTAAATATAAAATAATTTAACAATTATTGTGGACTTTTAGGATATTTTTAAATTCATATGTTCTGACAGTTTACTGTAACTTAGTTTTAGACAATAGCCATATTTCAGTTATGTATTACTTGAAGAGATAAGTGGGATTTTTATAGTTTCCAACACTGGAATGTGTTTCTCTTCATGAGGTAAAAGAGGAGAACTGTTAAAGATTATTTTCTTTACTACGTACTACATTTTAAAAATATGTCTTACATTTCTCCCTTCTGGTGAAGGTATTAGGGGAGGCAGAAGAGGAAGAAACCTCACAGTTTGAGTGAATTCAACTCAACCAGAGTAAGGGATCTGTAATTGACATTGGCTTCTTAGAGGACTGTAGAGTCCTCCAGGACTCTCTCTTTCATCCTTTCTTTTCTGAAAAGGCAAGCTCTTGAATCTCTGGTTCTGAGGCCCAGAAGATATTATTATTTTAATGATTTCCTTTAAGTCTCAATTTATTTTTACTTGTTTTATTTGAATGTGAATATTGGTATGTTATATTGGTTATGGCACTTTCTTTTAACAACTTGTTTTTCTCCTGGTATGAGACTTTCATTTGTGAGTATATAAACAGTGTCATAATTGTTTCTTTTGTAATATGACAGTCACAACTAATTCCCAGACATTGAGGAGGAAAATGTATAAATCACTTTGTTCTGTGTCATATTTTTCTCATGATTTTTTTTCCATCAGGAGACATCAACTTTCAAAGTCAGGATTCCTCCTGCTGCCAAGGACAGAAAATTTATCATTCTGAGTTCACTTTTCTCTTATCAAAAAAATTACTATACCTCACACACATTGGATCTCCTCCTCAGATATCTAGTACTTCTCTGCTTTATAATTTTTATTATTTTTAAAATATATTGTGCATTGTATATGAAGTTGAATGGTTTAGATCTCAAATATTCCATCCACATAACAATAAGCTAACAACCTATGGAATGTTCCTTTCAGAATGAGGAAACGTGGAGGCCACTACTTGTTCACATCAAGGAGACAGATTGTCATGTAAGCTCTTAATTCCTGCCTCTAACATAGTCTTATTTTCATATAAGAATAATTTGTGTTTGCAAGTGAATGATATTGTATTTAATAATTAAAAAAAAAAAAAAGCTCTGAGAAATTCGCAGATCAAGAGTTCTATTACAATTCCTTCATTGTGATACAGGCTTCTCAGTATGTTCCTTAGGATTCAGGGACTGAAAGCCCTACTCAACTCATTAGTTGATTAGTTGATTAGTTGAAGACTTCTGTTAATCCCAAAGATGGGAGGAGAAAGACCATGAAAAAAAATCTTCTAGACCAAATTAATTAAAGGAAACAATTAATTAAAGTAAGCCTTTATATTCATCTACACAGGCTGCATCCCGCTAAGGTGGAGTTTGAGAGGCCATCATATGTGAGCAAGACAAGGCTCAGGAGTAGGGTTTCCAAATTTCCAAATGTAGATTTGGTGGGGAAAATAGGTGGGTTGTTGGGGCAGAAAATAAACATAGCAAGTTAGTCCTTCCTAAAACAAAGACATGATGGCAAGGTGGTCAAAATAAGGTAGTCACATGTGATCATATAACCTTTTGAAACAAAGGTACATTTGCAAGATGGTTATGAATGTTTTGAAAAAAAGACAAGATTTCCATTTCTGTAACAGGCAGTACAGAACCATTGTACTTAAGGTTACAAGTGTGGCATAGCCCAATCCTTGAGCTACTAAGGTTTAATCATAAACAGGAAAGAACCTAATTTGTCTTTACTATAAGATGACTTTTAAAATGAAGATGGGGTCTTCTGGTTTCCATCTGTGGCTGGCGACCCCTGCCTGGACCACCAGGGCTCCATATCCAAATAGTGCCAGGAGAAAGCCAGCCTCCGAGGAGTGTGGAAAAGCCTGTGAGTAGGGGTAAGACAAGCACCACTGCTCAGCAGGACCTGCCCTGAATCTTCGGGACACAGGGACTGAGGAACAATCAGGGACAATTTTCCATCTGTGGCTGCAGACCTCTGCCTGGGCCACCAGGGCTCTATAGCCAAATAGTGCCAGGAGAAAGCTAGACTCCCAGGACTGTGGACAAGCCTGTCTGCTCAGAGGGACCCACCTGGAATCCCCAGGATACAGGGACTGAGGAGTGGTCTTCTGGTTTATTTCGGCAGCCAGGGAGCTGATCCTGTAACACAGGGCTCCGTACTCAAATAGTGCCAGGAGAGAGTTGGTAACCCAGGAGTGCCAACATACCTTCAAGCACAGGCAAGACCACTACCTCTGTTCAAAGCCATCAGGACACAGGAACCAAGGGACAGCTGGGGACAAGATCCTTCCGGTTTCTGTCTGCACCCCAGAGCTGAAATTCAACCACAGCTCTCCAAACCCAGATTCCTCTCAGAAAAAGCCGGTCTTCAAGGAGTATTGACACAGAGGCTTGCAGGAGGGACAAGCCACATTCAGAGAGAGTAAGACCAGCTAACACCAGAGATAACCAGATGGTGAAAAGAAGGGGCAAGAGCATAAGGAACAGAAACCAAGGCTACTTGGCATTATCAGAATCCAGCTCTCCCACAACAGCAAGCCCTGGATAACCCAACATACCAGAAAAGAAAGACTCAGATTTAAAATCACATCTCATGATGATGATTGAAGACTTTAAGAAAGAAACAAATAACTTCCTTAAGGAAACACAAGAGAACACAGGTAAACAACTAAAAGCCCTTAAAGAGGAAACACAAAAATCTCTTAAAGAATTACAGGAAAACACAATCAAACAGACAAAGAAAATGAATAAAATCATGCGGAAACGAAATACAGAAATAAAAACAATAACGAAATCACAAAGGGGGACAACCCTGGCAATAGAAAACCTAGGAAAGAAATCAGAAGTCATAGATGCAAGCATCACCAACAGAATAAAAGAGATAGAAGAGAGAATCTCAGGTGCAGAAGATACCATAGAAAACATTGGCACAACAGTCAAAGAAAATGCAAAATGCAAAAAGCTCCTAATCTAAAACATCCAGGAAATCCTGGACACAATAAGAAGACCAAACCTAAGGATAATAGGTATAGAAAGAGCGAAGATTCCCAACTTAAAGGACCAGTAAATATCTTCAACAAAATTATAGAAGAAAACTTCCCTAACCTAAAGAAAGGGATGAACATAAACATACAAGAAGACCAGAAAAGAAATTCCTCCCATCACTTTTTAGTCAAAACACCAATACACAAAAACAAGGGAAGAATATTAAAAGTAGTAAGGGAAAAAGGTCAAGTAACATATAAAGGCAGACCTATCAGAATTACAACAGACTTGTCACCAGAGACTATGAAAGCTAGAAGATCCTGGGCGTATCTCATACAGACCCTAATAAAACACAAATGCCACCCCAGGCTACTATACCCAGCAAAACTCTCAGTTACCATAGATGGTGAAAGCAAGATATTCCATGAGAAAACCAAATTTACACAATATCTTTCCACAAACCTAGCCCTACAAAGGATAATAGAGGGAAAAAACAAACTCAAGGAGGGAGACTATACCCTAGGAAAAGCAAGAAATTAATCTTTCAACAAACTCAAAAGTAGATAGCTGCACAAACATGAAAATAACAGGAAGCAACAATCACTATTCTTTAATATCTCTTAACATCAATGGACTCAATTCCTCAATAAAGAAACATAGTCTGACAGACTGGATAGATAAACAGGACCCTGCATTTTGCTATACACAAGAAATGCACCTCTATGTTAAAGACAAATACTAGGTCAGAATAAAGGGATGGAAAACAATTTTCCAGGCAAATGGTCCCAAGAAACAGGCAGAAGTAGCCATTCTAATATCAGATAAAATCGACATTCACCCAAAATCATCAAAAAAGATAAGGAAGGACACTTCATACTCATCAAAGGAAAAATCTACCAAGAAGAACTCTCATTCTAAACACCTATGCTCCAAATTCAAGATCACCCACATTCATAAAAGAAACTTTACTAAAGCTCAAAGTACACATTGCACCTCACAGAATAATAGTGGGAATATTCAACACCCCACAATCATCAATGGACAGATCTTGGAAACACAACTAAGGAGAGACACAGTGAAACTAACAGATGTTTTGAACCAAATGGATTTAACAGATATCTATAGAACATTTCATCCTAAATCAAAAGAATATACCTTCTTCTCAGCACCTCATAGTACCTTCTCCAAAATTGATAATATAATTGGTCACAAAATAAACCTCAACAGATATAAGAATATTGAAAAATCCCATGCCTCCTATCATATCACTGCAGATTAAGGCTGGTCTTCAATGGCAACAACAACAACAACAACAACAGAAAGCCCACATACACATGGAAGATGAACAATGCTCTACTCAATGATGACTTGATCAAAGAAGAAATAAAGATTTCCTAGAATTTAATGAAAATGAAAGTACAACATACCTAAACCTATGGGACACAATGAAAGCAGTGTTAAAAAGAAAACTCATAGCTCTGAATGCCTCCAAAAAGAAACTGGATAGAGCATATACTAGCAGCTTAACACACACCTGAAAGCTCTGGAACAAAAAGAAGCTAATACACCCAAGAGGAGTAGAAGGCAGGAAATAATTGAATTAAGGTCTGAAATCAACCAAGTAGAAACTAAAAGAACAATACAAAGAATCAACAAAACCAGGAGCTGGTTCTTTGAGAAAACCAACAAGATAGATAAACCCTTAGCCAGACTAACCAGAGGGCACAGAGGGAGTATCCAAATTAACAAAATTAGAAGTGAAAAGGGATATATAACAACAGATTCTGAGGAAATTAAAAAAATCTGGATGAAATGGACAAGTTTCTAGACAGCTACCAAGAACCAAACTTAAGTCAGGATCAGATAAACCATCTAAACAGTCCCATAATGCTTAAAGAAATTGAAGCAGTCATTAAAAGTCTCCCAACCAAAAAAAGCCCAGGACCACATAGGTTCAGTGCAGAATTCTATTAGACCTTTAAGGAAGACCTAATACCAATACTCTTCAATCTAGTCCACAAAATAGAAACAGAAGGAACACTACCCAATTCATTCTATGATGCTACAGTTTCACTGATACCAAAACCTCACAAAGACCCAACAAAGAAACAAAACTTCAGACCAATTTCCCTTATGAATATCGATGCTAAAACACTCAGTAAAATTCTCGCAAACAGAATCCAAGAAGACATCAAAATGATCATTCACCAAAATCAAGTAAGCTTCATCCCAGGGATGCAGGAATGGTTCAATACCTGGAAATCCATCAATGTAATCCACTACATAAACAAACTAAAAGAAAATAACCACATGGTCATTTCATTAGATGCTGAAAAAGCATTTGACAAAATTCAGTATCCCTTCATGTTAAAAGTCTTGGAAAGACTAGGAATTCAAGGAGCATATCTAAACATAGTAAAAACAATATACAGCAAACTAGTAGCCAACATCAAACTAAATGGAGAGAAACTTGAAGCAATGCCACTAAAATCAGGGACTAGACAAGGCTGTCCACTTTCTCCCTATCTATTCAATATAGTACTTGATGTTCTAGCTAGAGCCATTAGACAACAAAAAGAGGTCAAAGGGATACAAATTGGAAAGGAAGAAATCAAACTATCACTATTTACAGATGATATGATCTTATACTTAAGTGACCTGAAGAAAAACTCCACCAGAGAATGGCTACAGCTGATAAACAACTTCAGCAAAGTGACCAGATATAGAATTAACTCAAACAAATCAAGGATAAACAAGCTAAGAAAGAAATCAGGGTAATGACACCCTTCACAATGGTCACACATAATATAAAGTATATTGGTGTGACTCTAATCAAACAAGTGAAAGAACTATATGACAATAACTTCAGGTCTCTGAAGAAAGAAATCGAAGATCTCAGAAGATGGAAAGATCTCTCATGCTCATGGATTGGCAGGATTAATATAGTAAAAATAGCCATCCTGCTGAAAACAATCTACAGATTCAGTGCAATCCCCATCAAAACTCCAACTCAATTCTTCATAGACTTAGAGCAATTCTCAAATTCATTTGGAATAACAAAAAACACAGGATATAAAAAAGTATTCTCAAAAACAAAAGAACATCCCTGACCTCAAGCTGTACTACAGAGCAGTACTGATAAAAACTCCATGGTATTGGTACAGTGATAGGCAGGTAGATCAATGGAATAGAATTGAAGACCCAGAAATGAACCCACACACTTAAGGTCACTTGATGTTTGACAAAGTAACGAAAACCATCCAGTGGAAAAAATACAGCATTTTCCACAAATGGTGCTGGTTCAACTGGCAGTTTACATGTAGAAGAATTTGAATTGATCCATTCCTATCTCCTTGTACAAAGCTCAAGTCCAAGTGGATCAAGGACCTCCACATAAGACCAGATACACTGAATCTAAGAGAAGAGAAAGTGGGGAAAATTCTTGAACACATGGACACCAGGGAAAAGTTCCTGAACAGAACATCAATGACTTATGTGCTAAGATCAAGAATCGACAAATTGGTCCTCATGAAATTGCAAAGCTTTTTGTAAAGCAAAAGACACTGTCAGTAGGACAAAATGGCCACCAACAGATTGGGAAAAGATCGTTACCAATCCTATGTCCAATAGAGGGCTAATGTCCAATATATAGAAAGAACTCAAGAAGTTAGAATCCGGAGAACCAAATAACCCTATCAAAAAATAGGAAACAGAGCTAAACAGAGAATTCTCAACTGAGGAAACTCGTAGGGCTAAGAAGCACCTAAAGAAATGTTCAACATCCTTAGTCATCAGGGAAATGCAAATCAAAACAACCCCAAGATTCCACCTCACACCAGTCAGAATGGCTAAGTTGAAAAACTCAAGTGACAGCAGATGCTGGCAAGGATGTGGAGAAAGAGGAACACTCCTCCATTGTTGGTGGGATTGCAAGCTGGTACAACCACTCTGGAAATCAGTTTGGCAGACTGTCAGAAAAATGGACATAGTACTACCTGAGGACCCAGCTATACCACTCCTGAGCATATACCCATATGATGCTCCAATGTGTAATAAAGACACATGGTCCACTATATTCATAGCAGACATATTTATAATAGCCAGAAACTGGAAACAACCCAGATGTCCCTCAACAGATGAATGGATACAGAAAATGTGGTACATTTACACAATGAAATACTACTCAGCTATGAAAAACAATGACTTCATGAAATTCACAGGCAAATGGATAGAACTCGAAAATATCATCCTGACATAACGCAGTCACAAAAGAACAAACATGGTATATACTCGCTGATAAGTGGATATTAGCCAAAAAGTTTGTAATACCCAAGATTCATTCACAGCCACAGACCTGACAGAGCATGAGGTCCCAGATGGAGGAGATGGAGAAGGGACTGAAGGAGCTGAGGGAGCTTGCAGTCCCATGGAGGGAGCAACAGTGTCAACTTGCCTGACCCCTGGTACTCCCAGAGACTGGACCACCAACCAAAGAATACACATGGAGGGACCCATGATTCTGGCTACACATGTTGCTAAGGAGGGCCTTGTTGGTCATCAGTGGGAGGAGATACCCTTGAGTCTGAGATTGTTAGATGCCCCAGTATAGGGGAATGCCAGGGAGGAAAGATGGGAGTGGTTGGGTGGGTGGGTCGGGGAATACCCTCATAGAGGCAGGGGGAGTGTGGAGGGGATAGGCAGTTTCCAAAGGGTAGACCTGGAAAAGGAGAAACATTTGAAATGTAAATAAAGTATCATAAAAAAATAGGATAAAACCTCCTGATGTAAATTGTTATCAAAGTTTAATTAATACAAGAAATAAAGGAAACATGAAATATTTGCTCTTTATATACACATAAAAAAATGAAGATGGGGCAGACTGGTTCTTCAAGTCCTTCATTTCCCTTTTGTTAGGGCATAACCCATGTCTTCAATTCCCAAGTTCTTCAGAGCTTAACAACACAAATGCTGTTTTACAAATGCTGTTTTAGATGTAGCTGCCTCCTTCTCTGTAAGTCCTTTTAGTGCTTTGTAATTCCAAAGTTTGGATAGTTATCTCCATTCCAGTTACATTCAACCTCACAGGCTTTTGTGTGTTATAAACCTATTTCCTTTCCATTATACTAGAGCTTGATGACAACAGAAGCCAGTATATGAATTGGATATTTTAGAATTCTACCTTATCTACTATAATAGCACACCCTCAATTTTTCTCTTATCTGGTGAGAATGAAATTTAAATAAACTATTGTAATATACAAATTTGAAAAAAATACATGATGACATAGATATTTCATTTTATTTTATTATTGTGAAAGAAAATATCCCATTTTCATAAATATTTTTATGACTCTATATTGCTAATCTGAATCCTGATGTATAATTTTAAAGAGTCAATGGTCAGTAGGCTTTGTTTTTCCCTGAAAATGTAAGAATACTCCTGTTTTTAAAATTAAATTCTCCAACAAGATATATATGAATATTATTCTTTCAAACTCACGTATTTTTGGTCTGTAAGTTTTTAACATCTCTGTTTGAAATCATATCATAAACATCATTTGCACATGTCAGAAATTCTTACTAAACTATTTTATTATACCAAAACATATAAGGTTTGAAATTTTATTCTTTTTAACTACACAATTTACTTGTATTCACTACATTAACAAGCTGGGTAAATAATACCATCAACTATTTCCAAAATTTTCAGTCTCCCATTCAGAAATGTCATACTCAATGAACTATAATTCTGTTCTATTCTATTCTTATGTCTAGTAATGCATACTGTACTTTTATCTCTAGGATTTTGTCTACTGTACATGATTGACATGTACACAATCACACACTATTTCTTTTCATTGTTATTTTGTCATATGTTATGAGCTTTTATAAAAACATTTTTATATTTTATTAAAAATATAATGTTCAAAGTTCTTCACAACTGTAATATTTTCCAATTTAATCATCTGCATGAGTCAGCATACTCTCACTGGCCACCCATAATGACCCATGCATGTGCAACAGCTGCATCCACATATTACAACTTTAAGATCTGCCTGGCACATAGAGAAAGATGATGACAGAACATATGACCTAGCCAGCCAATCAGATGGTGCCAGCAACAAGAGGTGAGACATCATGGACCAATGGGGCACAGGTGGAAGGTATAAAGGCACTTTCCAATTCTGTAATAAATGGGTTTGCTTCTGCTTTTCACCTTATGCCAAGAGTCTGTGTTGATCATTCTGTGTCTTCTTAACCCTTACATCCAAGGACCATCCTGAGGGGCTGAAGGATAAGGCAACAACAAATATCCTTTGAAAATACTACAAATGCTCATTGAAGTTTTCTTCTCAAAAGATGCAAAAGCTTCCTGTAAATAACAATTTGCTGTGAATGTGATATAGATATCTAACCTCAAATAGTGACTTTTTTTCAAAGATTTAATCTTTATGTATGTAAATGAATGTTAGTTTGAACATGTGTGCAGATGCCTGTAGAGAACAGAAAAGTGTGTCAGATCTCAGGGAGTAAGACTTACAAACAGCTATGAAGGACATAGCATGGTGTTGGGAAGTAGATTAAGGTACATGCTCTTAACCCCTGACCAACTAATCCTTACATACATAGCATTTTATCTTCTCAGCATCTTGTAGTTCTTGGATTCTCTTCATTTCCTTAGTATTTAGTGGTACTCATATTTTATTAAAAACCTGTCCAAACAAATTTTGTTAAAGGCTTATCAATTTTGCATTCTTTGATTCTTGTTGGCAATACAGTTGTCTCACATATGCAGTTGAACACAATCAACCCTCATCTCCCCCTAACTGTAAAATTCAGAAGCAAAACATGAAAAATGAAATTCTTTAGTTGTAGAGAGGAATTTATGCAGTGTGCAGCAGGAACATATGTGATGCTGACTATGTTTGCCAAAGCCATAAAGAAATATAACTTATTTTATAATTGTGTTAAGTTGAATTAGCTAAATAGCTATATCTGTATCATACACCTCACATTAAGAGAATTGTCTACAATACAAGTGAATGCTCAAGGTCATTAGCAATTTTGTTGTTTACATTTCCTACTGTTGTATCAGTACAGAGAAGTGAAGTCATATTGATTCAATTCCTTAGCACTTAAATATTTCTTATTTAATTTCTATAACTGTCATGAATATTATAATTATTAATATAATATAATTTAGGAAAATAGAAAGGCTCTCAGAAATTCACAGATCAACTGCTCCATTACAACAATTCATTCATTTGGAAAATCCATATCAAGATGATTATAAAGTCTTAAAAGAGAGAATCTCAAACATTGAAGACTGGATAGAAGAAAAGAATATGTCAGTTAAAAAATTGTATGTTTAAAAAATAAATAAAATCCAGGTACAAAACATCAAAAAACAGGGGAAACTATGAAAATAACAAATCTATGAATGATAGGAATAGCGAAAGAGGAATTCCAGATCAAAAGTGCAGAAAGTATTTTCAATAAAATCATAGAAAAAATTCTCTGACTTCAAGAACAGGGTGCCTGACTAGTGAAAGAACTGCTAGAGATATCATCATCCCTTGTCTGAAACTGTACTACAGAGCTAAAATAATAATAAAAAAGAAAACCGCATTATATTGACACAAAACCAGACACACTGATGAATGGACTAGATTGGAAGATCCAAACATAAGCCTACACACCTATGGACCCCTATTTTTGATACAGAAACTAAAAATAAACACTGAAAAGAAAACAACATTTTCAACACATGGTCCATCTGGATAGCTGCTCATAGAAGAATCAAAGTATATCTAGATTTATCACTCTGCACAAAACAGAATGACAAATGGATCAAAGAGATCTACATAAGGCTGGGTACATCAAATTTAATAGAATAAGAGGTGGGGAATAGTTTTGAACTCCTTGGCACAGGATAAGACTATGAACAGAACACCATTAGCACAGGCACTAAGATCAACATTTAATAATTGGGAACCTCATGAAACTGAGAAGCTTCTACATAGCAAAAACATCATCATGAAGATAAAGTGGCAGCCTACTGAATGGGGACATTTTTATAAACTACCTAGTTGATAGAAAGCTAATATCCAAAATATATAAAGAGCTTAAAAACTGAACATTAAGAAATCAAATAACCCAATTAAAACAAACAACAAATGGTACAGATTTAAATACAAAATTCTCAAAAGAGGAAATTCAAATGGATGAGAAAAACCTAAGGAAATGTTCAACACTCTTAGTCATCCAGTAAGTGCATATGAAATCTACTTCAGGATTTCATCTTATATCATATTGGCTTTATATTGGAATGGCTAAGATTAATAAAACAAGTGACAGCTCATGTTGCTGAGGATGTGGAATAAGGTGAACACTTATTCATTGCTGGTTAGACTGCAAACATGTATAGCCACACTGTGATGATCCTTTGGGAAGATGGAAATTGATCTACCTCAATGTCCAGCTATAATATTCTTCAGCATATACTCAGTGGATACTTCATCCTATTTTAGAGACATTTTCTCAGTCATACTCATTGCTGCTCAATTTATAATAGTCAGAAATTGAAAACAACCTAGATTAGTCTGAACAGTTTAATGAATACTCACATGAGGAAGTATGGAGACAAAGTGTGGAGCAGAGACTGAAGGAAAGGTAATCCAGAGACTGTCCCACCTGGTGACCTCTCCCATATACAGTCACCAAACCTGGATGCTATTTCAGATGCCAGGAAGGGCTTGCTGATGAGAGTGTGATATAGCTGTCTCCTGAGAGGCTCTGCCCGAGCCTGACAAATACAGAGGTGGATGCTCACAGCCAACCATTGGACTGAGCACAGGGTCCCCAATGGAGGAAGGACTGAAGGAGTTGAGGGGACTTTCAGCCCAATGGGGGGAGCAACAGTGTCAACTAGCCAGATCCCTCCCCCAGAGCTCCTAGTGACTGGACCACCAGCCAAAGAGTACACATGGAGGGACCCATGGCTCAGGCTGGGTATATGGCAGAGGATGGACTTGTTGGACATCAGTGAGAGGAGCAGCCCTTGGTCCTGTGGGGGTTTGATGCCACAGTGTAGGGGAATGCCAGGGCAGGAAGGTGGAAGTGGTGGGAGTAGCACCCTCATAGAGGCAGGGGAAGAGGGGTTGGGATGTCCTGAAGGGAGCCATGGAAAGCAGATAACATTTGAAACGTAAATAAAGAAAATATCCAATAAAAGAAAATAAATAAATCAGAAAAAGAACAAAAATAAGAATAAAGAAAATGTGGTACATTTACACAGTGGGATATTACTCAGTCATTAAGAATAATTCACCAGTAAATAGATGGAAGTAGAAAAAGTCATCCTTAGTAAGTAAACCCAGACCCATAAATACAATTATGACATATATTTTCTTATATGAAGGTGTTAGCTGTTAAGTAAATGATAAGAAAGCTACGATGGATAGAATGTTAGGTATAGATTAAGGGACAAGGTGAAAAATATCCATATTTCTAGGAAGGGGAAATAGAATAGATATAGATTGACTAGAGTAGGAGGACTGGAATAGGACAAAACAGTGGGTAGAATGAAGGAACATGGAAAGGGACAACTAAAATTAATGACCATTTGGTGAGTTATTTGTAAAAGTAATACAATACCCTAAAATATATACATATATGAAAGCTATCTAAATGAAATTGCCAAATAATGAGGGAGTTAGAGCCCTAGCTGGACCTCTCTCATAACCAGGTGAAGCTTCCAGTACAGAGAATGGTTTAATTTAGTTCTTGGCCAGCAGGGTCTCTTGGGAACTCCCAAACAACCCAGACTTTTGCTGAGACTATTGGTTACTCTCCATCAGTGGTTCTCAAGCTTCCTTATCCTGTGACACTTTAATGTTGTTTAATGTTCCTCACTTTGTTGTGACCCCAACCATAAAATTAATTTTGTTGTTCCTTCCTAACTGTAAAGTTGCTACTTTTATGAATATCTGGTATGCGGGTTGTCTGATATACAGCCCCAGTGGAAGTGTCATTTTGCCCCTTAACAGGTTCCGATCCACAGGTAGAAAGCCACTGCTCTCTGTTAAAGGATCTATTGCTAAAAACAAGACATAGAATAATTCATTGAACATGGAGAAATTGAGCTCATGTCTATCTAGCACTTTGCTACTATGAGCCAGTGTTTTTACTTCCAAAAGATGTCATTCACTCTACCAAAGGGGAAAGGCAAATACTAACCCACCTACAAGCCCTTTAATCTACAGTGGTGTTCCACATGAAGATATACTACTGTAATGGTGGTACTAAGCTTGTGAGAGTAACCTTTATCTGATTTGATTTAAGGCATATTCCATGAGGTGGAACCCATGCCTAACACTACTTGGGTGACCAAAAACCTGACACTAGATGGGTCATGGAACCAGATAAAAACCAAATACTATTGTTCTGCTAAAAGGTTGTAGCCATAAAATAACTCCTAATGACATTCAACTCTATTCCTAAACCTGAGCCTTGCTTGGCCATCATCAGCAAGGCTTCCTGCACCAGCACATGGGAACAAATAAAGAGAACCAAAGTATACAATATGTAGAAAGTAAGAGATGTAGTAAAATTCAGCCCTAATGAGATGTCTCTATCAAATTCCTCCCTCAAGGCTCAGAGGTGTTCTGCCTCTGCCAAAAGAATGGTGGAAACAGTATAACAGCCAGAGAGGATGGATGACACCAAGGAAACAAGGTCTTCTAAACACCATAGGGCTTACACACATATGCTGTCACAAATATTATGGCAGTATACATAGGGCCAGCTTGGGTCTGCACCAGGTAGGATCATAGATTGGAAAGGAAAAGTGGACCTATGTCCCCACCCATAACCCAGGTGCTATCTCTAGTTCATAACTACTTGCAAATGAAAATAGTTTTCTGTAGCTAGTCTCACTAGGAAACAAACTACTCTTAAGAGTTGTCCCCATGCCCAGTAGATGCCAACAGAAAACAAACTCAGTGGCACCTATGGAGGTTATTTGTCTCATAATGCTATTGTAGACTTTTTTTTAACCTTACCTATCCTTTGCATATATATTATGGCTCTGGTTCTGTGTTTTCAATGGTATTCTAGTGGGTGTGAATTTGTGTGTGTCTATGGTTTTATGTATTTCTTGTGCTTTTTCTTTGGTTCCTTTCCTTCTGTTTGTTTCATTCTATTCTGGAAAATTTCTTTCTATTGTGTTTTGTTATTTTATTTTATTATTATCACCTAGATGTCTGTTTGTTTTCAAATGAGAGACTTAAAGGACATGGATCCTGATGGGAGGAAAGGTGAGGAGAAACTGGGAGGAGTGAGAGGAGGGAAAACTGTAATTAGAATATATTGAATGAAAATCTATTTTCAATAAAATCTTTGTAGATCTCTTGATATATATCTCTGATTATTCCTTGCAAATGGTTAGAATTATACAGGCTCAATTTACTAATAATTAATCTATATTAAAATATAAATATATTGATGGTGATAGTTCATACCTTTAATGTTAACTGTGAGTACTTAGAAGTGTCTGAAGAGTATCTAGATCAGCAACTGAACTAGGTACTGAGGAGCTGGGAAATAGCTGAGCAGAGAAAGTACTTGTTGTGCCAACCTAAGGACCTGAGTTCAGATCCCTAGAATGCACATAAAAAGCAGAGCATGCAGTGCACATGTCTCATTCCTGTACTGGGTAGACACAGACAGGAGGAAATCCTCAACTCACTGGACAGATACTCTAGATAAAAGTAATGAGCACCAGTTCCAGTAAAAGACTCTAACTTAAAAGATAAAGTGCTGAGGGATAAAGAGATACATGACTTCTGCCCTATACCCCAACAAACCATGCATACAGTTATTTGCACCTCCACTCATATCCACATACATATGTAATCCCCAAGCCTATACAATATCAACAACTAAAACATCTACACTCAAATCACCTCTCCACATAGCTAGATATATCACTTCATAGTGAATTATTTACCTGGCATACCCTGCTTTCTCATCTGTAAAATTAAACTACCTTGTAAGGCTTTGTTTGAAATTAAATACCTTAATAACTAAAATGTACTTAGCACAAGGTCTATCACACTCTTAAAACCCAGCACATGCTAATCATTAAGTGTTCATGAATAAGAACTATGTGCTGCTTTCTCACATTTGCTAGTGTTGCCTGGACACATCTGAATGCAGGGGAAAAGATTTTCCAAATTCACTGCTTGAAAGTATGCTTCTTATTTTATTTATATAAAACATTTTTTATTAAAAATTAGTATTGAGTTCTGGATAATGGCCTCCATCCTCCAAACATTATATTACTACTTAGGAAGAAAGCATGTGAACACTTAAACATTTTAGAGGCAATTATTCTTAAGGTAGAATTTTACCCCAGCAAAGTTGCAGCAAACTGGATTCATAATTGTAACAACAGCTTGGCATAAAATAATGGTGCTGAGTGTTTAACACGTAAGCAGAATCAATAATGTAGAAGGAAGACACTTTATTCATATATGATATCTCAGTCACCCTCAGTCATTCATTTTATCCCTTGAAAGCACATTTGGTTGAAAACTTTAGGAGCAAAGAGACACTGGATCCTGTGAAACTTCTAAGTACTGAATGCTGTGAGTACAGGGTCAAATGACTGTGAGGTCCTATGAGTATTTGCTATTGGGAGTAAGAGGTCCTATGAATAGTAGGTTATGTTAGTAGGACTTACCGAGAGTAGAGTTAACATTACTAAATCCTACTTGTTGTGGGTCCTGGGATGTGAGCAGAATCATCACAGAGGCTCTTTAGGTGAAGTGCATGGAACTGAGCACATTTCGTCAGGTCTCTTTTTTTAAAGAATTATTTATTTACTTTTTAATTCACTGATTTGTTTATCATTTGCATTGTGTCAAAATTTGTTTTTATAGGTTATTGTAAAAATCTTGAGAATTTGTAGAGGGCACTAAAAATATACAACAAGAAAGAGAAAAGGAAACGATTCAAGTAACTCTGAAAAGCATCAGTATTTTCAGTATGTTAAATGATCCATAGTACATGGCCAGAATAAGGTGGTCCAGTTAGGAAACCAAATCCACAGGCAGGCAATCCTGTTGTTGGAGGACATTCATGAAGGCCAAGCTGTACATCTGATACATATACCTATGTCCATCCCAAGATTACTCTTTGGTTGGTGGTTCAGTTTCTGGGAGCCCCCAAGTGTGCAGGTGAGTTGATTCTCTTGGTTTTCCTGTGGAGTCTCTGTCCTCTTCTGGTCCTCAATTCTTTCCTCAACTCTTTCATAAGACTCCTTGAGCTCCATAGAATGTTTTGCTGTGGGTTTCTGCATCTATTTCAATCAGCTGCAGGGTGGAGCCTCTCAAAGGACAGTTAGGCTAAGTTCTTGTCTGCAAGCATAACAAAGTGTCATTAATAGTGTCAGGGGTTGGTTCTTGCCCATGAGATGGGTCTCAGTTTGGAGCAGTCATTTGTTGCTCATTGCCTCTTTCACTGCCAATTTTTGTCCCTGCACATCTTGTAGGCAGGACACATTTTGGGTCAAAAGTTTTGTAAGTGGGTTGTTGTCCTTATTCCTTCACTGGGAGTCCTTCCTGGCTACAGGACAGGCCCACTTCAGAATCCATATTCCCCACTGCTAAGAGTCTCAGCTAAAGTCACCTCAATAGGCCCCCAGGGGCCTCTCTCCATCCCTGGTCTCTGGTATGTCATAGCTATTGTCCCCCCACAACTGGTCCCCCCGATCCACTCCCCTCCTCATCTCTTCTCTTACCTTGTTCATTCCATCCATCACCTCTGAGATCAATTTTGTTTCTTCTTCTGATGAAGATTCAACCATCCTCTCTTGGGCCCTCCTGGCTATTTAACTTCTTTGGGTCTGTTGATTATACTGTAGTTAACCTGTATTTTATGGCTGATGTCTACTTATAAGTGAGTACATACCATACATGACCTTTTGGATCCATGTTACCTTATTCGGAATGATGTTCTTAAGGTCCATCCATTTGCCTGCAAAATTAATGATGTTTTTATTTTAATAGCTGAGTAATATTCCACTGGGGAAATGAACCACATTTGTAATTTATTCTTCAAGTGAGGGACATCTATCTTGTTTCCAGTTTCTGGATGTTACAAATAAAGCAGCTGTGAACATAGTTGAGCAGTGTCCTTGTGGGATGGTAGAGCGTCTTTTGGGCGTGTGCCCAGGAGTGGTATAGCTGGGTCTTAAGGTAGAATTATTCCCAATTTTCTGAAAAACTGCCAAATTGATTTCCTAAGTGGTTGTATCAGTTTTTCCTCCCACCAGCAATGGAGGAGTGTTCCCCATGCTCCATATCCTCACTTGCATGTGCTATCCCTTTAGTTTTTGATTTTAGCCATTCTAATGGATATAAGGTGAATTGCCAGAGTCCTTTTGATTTCCATGACCCTGATGACCAAGAATGCTGAACATTCTTTAAGCACTTCTTAGACATTCAATAATAGTCTGATGAGAATTCTCTGTTTAGCTCTGTGCCCCATTTTTAACTGGGTTACTTAGGTTTTTGGTGTCTAATTTCTAGAGTTCTTTAAATATTTTGAATATTAGATCTCTGTCAGATGTAGGGTTGGTAAAGATCTTTTCCCAATTTATAGGCTGTTGTTTAGTCTTATTGACAGTGTCTTTGACTTACATTGTTCTGCAGAAAATCTGCCCGATAGGATGGGCTGGTGCTCAGGAATAAAAGGACTATGCAATAATGACAGGAAAGACATGACAATAAAAAGAAATAATGCTGGATGAGGTCTCTTGGGGCCTTGCCTCAGAGCTCACTCATCTTAGGCCATACAATACAGCGGACCATCTTCAGAAAAACTCTCTGGCTTTCCTTAGTCTTTCCTAGATGACTCCAGACTAGATATGGACCTAGCATTCCTGATCTCTCCAAGACTTTTTAACATGAATGGCTTTTTGTCAGAGGCTTTTTCAGTATCTAATGAGATGACTGTGGTTTTTTTCCCTTAAGTTTGTTTATATGATGGATTATAGTGACATATTTTCATATATTGAACTACTCCTGCATCTCTGAGATGAAACTGACTTGATCATAGTGGATGATGTCTTTGATGAGTTCTTGGATTCAGTTTGCAAGTATTTTATTGAGTAATTTTTGTATCAGTGTTCATAAAATAAATTGGTCTAAAATTCTCTTTTTCTTTTTCTGGTTAGTCATTGTGTGGCTTAGGCATCAAGGTGACTGTGGCCTCATAGAATGAGTTTTGCAATATTCCTTCTGTTTATATTTTGGGGGATAATTTGAGAATTATTCACAGTATATATTCTTTGAAGGTCTGCTATCATTAAAACCATCTGGCCTGTGGCCATTTTGGGTTGAGAAAATG
The DNA here is from genome assembly GCA_019843965.1 of Rhynchomys soricoides. Lineage (NCBI taxonomy): Eukaryota > Metazoa > Chordata > Mammalia > Rodentia > Muridae > Rhynchomys > Rhynchomys soricoides. The sequence goes on from JADRCH010000255.1 coordinate 2,754,378, forward strand.
TTAATGGCTGCTTCTATTTCCTTAGGGGATATAGGACTATTCAGATAGTTTGCGTGATCTTGATTTAACTTTAGTAATTGGTGTCAGTCTAGAAAATGACCCATGTTTTGGAGATTTTCCAATTTTGTGGAGTATAGATTTTTGAAGTAGGATGTAATGAATCTTTCAGTTTCTTCTGTGTCCCTTATCATATCTCCCTTTTCATCTCTGATTTTGGTCATTTGGATACTTTCTGTCTTTTGGTTAGTTTGCCTAAGGTTTGACTATCTTGTTGATTTTCTCAAAGAACCAACTCTTGGTTTCATTGATTCATTACATTGTTCTCTTTATTTCTAGTTGATGGATTCCAGCCCTGAGTTTCGTTATTTCCTGCTATCTCTTCCTCCTCCTCCTCCTCCTCCTCCTCTCTCTCTCTCTCTCTCTCTCTCTCTCTCTCTCTCTCTCTTTCTCTCTGTGTGTGTGTGTTTGTGTTTTATTCCTAGAGCCTTCAGATATACTTTTAATTTCTTAGTATGAGGACTCTTCAATTATTTTACAAGGGCACTTAGTGCTATGAACTTTCCTCTTAGCACTACTTCTATAGTGTCCCATAAGTTTGGTATTTTCACTTAATTCTAGAAAATTTAAATTTTTTTTTTATTTCTTTCCTGACCCAGTGTTCACTGTGTAGAGAGCTGCTTAGTTACCATGAGTATGTAGGCTTTTAGTTGTTTCTGTTGTTGAAGTCCAGCTTTAATCCATGGTGATCTGATAGAATGCAAGGGGTTATTTCAAACTTCTTGTATCTTTTGAAGCTTGCTTTGTGAAAGATTATATGGTCAATTTTGGACAAGTTTCTGTAAGGTGCTGAGAAGAAGGTATATTCATTTGTGTTTTGTTGAAATGTTCTTTAGGAATCTGTTAGGACCATTTGAATCATAACCTCTGTTAGTTTCATAATTTCTCTGTTTAGTTTCCATCTTGGTGACTTGTCTATTGGTGAGAGTATGGTGCTGAAGTCTCCCACTATTAATTCATGGGGTTTAATATGTGATTTAAGCTTTACTAAAAGCTTTTTGTTGTTATTGTTGTTGTTGTTGTTGCTCTTGTTGCTGTTGTTGTTGTTATGAATGTTGGTGCCATGGCATTTGGAGCACATATGTTCAGAATTGAGATGTTCTCTTGGTATAATTGATCATCCCCCTCTTTTTTGATTAATTTGTTTGAAAGTCTATTTTATTAGATATTAAAATGGCTACTTCAGCTTATTTCTTGGGTTGGCTTGCTTAGAAAATCTTTTTCCAGCCCTTTACTCTGAAGTTGCTGAAATGTGTTTCTTATATACAACAGAATAGTAATTTTGTTTATGCATCCATTTTCTTGGCCTGTGTCCTTATATTGGGGAATTGAATCCATCGATGGCGAGTAATGATAATTGTTACTTCCTGTTATTTTTATGTTGTTGTTGGTTTAATGTGTGTCTGTCTGTCTGTCTTCTATTGGTTTTAATAGTGTGTGGGTTTTTTTTTATTTCTTGTCTTTTCTTGTGTATAGTTACCCTCATTGGGTTGGAGATTTCCTTCTTTGTATCCTGTATAGGGCTGGGTTAGTAGAAAGGTAATGTTTAAATTTGGTTTTGTCATGAAATACCTTGTTTTATCCATCTGTGGTAATTGAAATTTTTGCTGTGTATATTAGTCTGCACTGATATCTGTGGTCTCTTAGGGTCTGCAAGACCTTTGCCCAGGCCCTTGTAGCTTTTCGAGTCTCAGATCTGAATTCCAGTGTAATTCTGATAGGTCTGCCTTTATATGTTACTTGGTCTTTTCCCTTGCAGCTTTTAATAATCTTTCTTTGTTTTTTACATTTACTGTTTTGATTATTATATGGCAGGATGGTTTTCTTTTCTGACCCAATATATTGGTATTCTACAAGCTTCTTGAATATTTATAGGCATCTCTTTCTTTAGGTTAGAGACATTTTATTCTTTGATTTTGTTTTCTGGGCCTTTGAGCTGCAAATGTTCTTCTTCTAATCCTATCATTCTTAGGTTTGGTAACTTCATAGTGTTCCAAATTTCTTGGACATTTTGTGTCATGAACTTTTTAGATACTGCAATTTCTTTGACAGATGTATTAATTTCTTGTATTGTATTTTCTATGCCTGAGTTTCTCTCTTCTCTCTTGTATTCTGTTGGTGATGCTTATGACTGAAATTTCTGTTCTCTCACCTAGGTTTTCCATCTCCAGTGTTGCCTCAGTTTGTGTTTTCTTTATTGCTTCTATTTCTGTTTTCAGTCTTGGACAGTTTTACATATTTGAATGTATGTTCCTGTATTTCCTTAAGGGACTCATTTCATGCCCTCTTTAAAGGCCTTTACCACCTTTATAAGATTAGATTTAAGATCCTCTTCTTGTGCTTGAGTTTCATTAGGATATCTAGGCTTTGCTGGGGCAGGATAGCTGGACTCTGGTGGTGTCATATTGCTCTGGGTCTTGTTGATTGTGTTCTTAAGCTGTCCTTTAGGTATCTGGTTTTCCCTGGTATTGATTAGATGATCCTGGGGAAAGAAGGACTTCTCAGGAAAGCAGAGGGTTTTATGGACAAGATAATGAAGGTCAGGGAACCTGACTTTGCTGGCATTGCCTCAGGCAGACCTCACTGACAGGGAATGGTGAGGGAATGTTTTGAGCTGGTAGTTCTCTGGGCCCCTACAGGATTCTGTGCTGGCTGTGTCCCAGAAGACCAGACTGGCAGAGGATTGATGGGGCAGATCTCCAAGCTGGGTATTCTGGCAGTCTCACAAGACTCCAAGTGGAAGCAGGATGCTCTTGGGGTCCTGCAAGACTCCTCGGGACTGAATGATGGGTGCAATGCCAGCTAATGAAATCAGGGAGCCACATGTAACTCACCTCAGCCTTCTGTGCCCCAGCATACCAGATTATAAATATTCTTAAGGCAAGGATTCTAAGTGCTTAACTCTTCTGTAGTGAGTTTCCTAGCCAAGACCTAACATATGTAGTTGAGTGCAACTGCCATGATTCATGTTACTTGGATGGAAACATTAAAAGCACAAGAGTAAATTTCAAAAATCTGACTTTAAAGATCAGCATGAGCTCCTTCTGCGGCTGAGGACCCCACTCTGTGCCACAGAGCTCCATAAACAAATAGTGCAAGGAGAAAGCTAGCATCCAGGGAGTGTGGGCAAGCCCATGAGTAGAGGTAAGACTTGAGCCACTGCACAGTGGGACCCACCCAGAATCTGCAGAACACTGGGACAGAGAAACACCCTAAGCCTTCTGGTTTATGCCTGTGGTGTGTGCCATGTGGCTCCATACCCAAAAAGTGCAGGGAAAGAGCTATCCTCCAGGAATGTGGGAGGAGTGATCAGGGGTAAGTTCAGCACCTCTGCTCAGAGAGACCCAACGAGAACCCTTAGGACACAGGGGATAAGGAGTGGCCTTCTGGTTTCCTTCTGAGTGCAGGGAGTTGATGCAGTGACACAGGGCTCCATACTCAGCACCAGGAGAGAGCTTGTCTCCCAAGAGTGCCAACACAACTTTGAGCACAGGAAAACTACCACTTCTGTTCAAATTTCTCAATCAAGAGGGACCCTCACAGAGCCATCAGGACACAGGAACCAAGGAACAGCTGGGGACAGTATACTTCTGGTTTCTGTGTGCATCTCAGAGCTGACCCTGTACCACAGCTCTCCAAACACAAATTCCTCTCAGAGAGAGCTGGTCTTCAAGGAGTACTGACAAAAATGCCAGCAGGAGGAACAAGCCACAGTCAGAGGGAGCAAGACCAGCTAACACCAGAGGTAACCAGATGTCGAAAGGCAAGGTCAAGAATATAAGGATCAGAAACCATGGCAACTTGGCATCATCAGAACCCAGTTCTCCCACCACAGTGAGCCCTGGATTCCCCAACACACCAGAAAAGGAAGACTCAAATTTAAAATCACTTCTCATGATAATGATAGAAGACTTTAAGAAGGAAATAAATAACTCCTTTAAAGAAATACAAGAGAACACAGGTAAACACTTAGAAGCCCTTAAAGAGGAAATAAAGAAAATCACAATCAAATAAGCAAAGGAATTGAACAAAACCATCCAGGATCTAAAAATGAAAATAGAAACAATAAAGCAATCACAAAGGGAGACAACCCTGGAGATAGAAACCCTAGAAAAGAGATCAGGAGTCATAGATGCATGCATCACCAACAGAATTCAAGAGATAGAAGAGAGAATCTCAAGTGCAGAAGATACCATAGAAAACATGGACACAATAGTCAAAGAAAATGCAAAATGCAAAAAGCTCCTAACCCAAAACATCCAGGAAATCTTGGACACAATGAGAAGACCAAATCTAAGGATAATAGGTATAGAAGAGAGTGAAGATTCCCAACTTAAAGGACCAGTAAATATCTTCAATAAAATTATAGAAAAAAAACTTCCCTAACCTAAAGAAAGAAATGAACATAAACATTCAAGAAGCCCACAGAACTCCAAATAGTTTGGACCAGAAAAGAAATTCCTCCCATCACATAATAATCAAAACACCAAATACACAAAACAAGGAAAGAATATTAAAAGCAGTAAGGAAAAAAGGTCAAGTAACCTATAAAGGCAGACCTATCAGAATTACACCAGAGTTCTCACCAGAGGCTCTGAAAGCTAGAAGATCCAAGACAAATCTCATACAGACCCTAAGAGAACACAAGTGCTAGCCCAGGCTGCTATACCCAGCAAAACTCTCAATTACCATAGATGGTGAAAGCAAGATATCCCGTAACAAAACCAAATTTACACAATATCTTTCCACACACCCAGCCCTACAAAGAATAATAGATGGAAAATGACAACACAAGGAGGGAAATTACATCCTAAAAAAGCAAGAACGTAATTTTTCAACAAACTCAAAAGAAGATAGCCACACAAATATAAAAATAACATCGAAAATAACAAGAAGCAACAATCACTATTCCTTAATACCTCTTAACATCGATGGACTCAATTCCCCAATGGAAAGATATAGACAAACAGAATGGATACATAAACAGGATGCAGCGTTTTGCTGCATTCAGGAAATGCACCTCGGGGTTAAAGCCAAACACTACCTCAGAGTAAAGGGCTGGAAAACAATTTTCCAGGCAAAAAGGCCCAAGAAACAGGCAGGAGTAACCATTCTAACATCAGATAAAATCAACTTTCAACCAAAAGTCAAAAGTCAAAAAAAAAAAGTTAAGAAAGGACACTTCAGCCTCATCAAAGGAAAAATCTACCAAGGAGAACTCTCAATTCTGAACACCTATGCTCCAAATACAAGGGCACCCTCATTCATAAAAGAAACTTTATTAGATCTCAAAGCACAAATTGCATCTCACACAATAATAGTAGAAGAGTTCAACATCCCACTCTCATCAATGGGCAGATCTTGGAAACAAACTAAACAGAGACACAGTGAAACTAACAGAAGTTATGGACCAAATGAATTTAACAGATATCTATAGAACATCTCAACCTAAATCAAAAGAATGTACCTTCTTCTCAGAACTTCATAGTACCGTCTCCAATTGAACATATAATTGGTCAGAAAACAAATCTCAGCACATATAAGAAGATTGAAACAATCCCATGCCTCCTATCAGCTCACTATGGATTAAGCTTGGTCTTCAATGGCAACAACAACAACAACAAGCCCACATACACACAGAAGCTGAACAACGTTCTACTCAATGATAACTTGGTCAAGGAAGAAATAAAGAAAGAAATTAAAGACTTCGTAGAATTTAATGAAAATGAAAGTACAACCTACCCAAACCTATGGGACACAATGAAATAATAGCTCTGAATGCCTCCAAAAAGAAACTGGAGAGAGCATATACTAGCAGTTTAACGGCACACGTGAAAGCTCTGGAACAAAAAGAAGCTAATACACCCAACAGGAGTAGAAGGCAGGAAACAGTCAAATAAAGGGCTGAAATCAACCAAGTAGAAACTAAAAGAACTATACAAAGAATAAACAAAACCAGGAGCTGGTTCTTTGAGAAAATCAACAAGATAGATAAAACCTTAGCCAGACTAACCAGAGGGCACAGATACAGTATGCAAATGAACAAAATTAGAAATGAAAAGGGAGATATAACAACAGATTCTGAGGAAATTAAAAAAATTATCAGATCCTAATACAAAAGCCTATACTCAACAAAATTGGAAAATCTGGTTTAAATGAACAAGTTTCTAGACAGATCCCAAATACCAAAGTTAAGTCAGGATCAGATAAACTGTCTCAATAGTCCCATCATGACTAAAGAAATAGAAGCAGTCATTAAAAGTCTTTCAACCAGAAAAAAAACCAAACCAAAACAAAAAAAAAAAACCCACAAGAACAGAAAACAAAAATCAAAAACCACCCAGGACCAGATTGATTCAGTTCAGAATTCTATCAGACCTTCAAAGGAGACCTAATACCAATAGTCTTCAATCTATTCCACAAAATAGAAACAGAAGGAACACTACCCAATTCATTCTATGAAGCCACAATTACACTGATACCAAAACCTCACAAAGACCCAACAATAAAAGAAAACTGCAGACCAATTTCCCTTATGAATTTTGATGCAAAAATACTCAAGAAAATTCTCACAAACTGAATAAAAGAACACATCAAAACAATCATTCACTACGACCAAGTAGGCTTCATCCCAGGGATGCAAGGATGGTTCAACATACAGAAATCCATCAATGTAATCCACTACATAAATAAACTCAAAGAAAAAACCAGATGGTCATTTCATTAGATGCTGAAAAAGCATTTGACAAAATTCAACATTCCTTCATTATAAAAATCTTGGAAAGATGAGGAATTCAACAACCATACCTAAACATAGTAAAAGCAATATACAGCAAACTAGTGGCCAACATCAAACTAAATGGAGAGAAACTCGAAGCAATCCCATTAAAATCAGGGACTAGACAAAGGTGCTCTCTCTCTCCCTACCTATTCAATATAATACTTGAAATTCTAGCACAAGCAATTAGACAACAAAAGGAGGTCAAAGGGATACAAATTGGAAAGGAAGAAATCAAACTATCACTATTTGCAGATTATATGATGATATACTTAAGCGACCTGAAAAATTCCACCAGAGAACTTCTACAACTGATAAACAACTTCAGCAAAGTGGCCGGATACAAAATTAACTAAATCAAATCAATAGCCTTCCTATACACGAAGGATAAACAGGCTCAGAAAGAAATTAGGAAAATGACACCCTTCACAATAGTCACAAACAATATAAAGTATCTTGGTGTGACTCTAACTAAACAAGTGAAAGATCTATATGACAAGAACTTCAAGTCTCTGAAGAAAGAAATTGAAGTGGACCTCAGAAGATCAAAAGACCTCCCATGATCATGGATTGGCAGGATTAATATAGTAAAAATGGCCATCTTACCAAAAGCAATCTGCAAATTCAGTGCAATCCACATTAATTCTTCATAGACTTAGAAAGAGCAATTCTCAAATTCATTTGGAATAACAAAAAGCCAGGATAGCAAAAATTATTCTCAACAATAAAAGAATTTCTTGGGGAGTTAGCATCCCTGACCTCAGGCTGTACTACAGAGCAGTAGTGATAAAAACTGCATGGTATTGGTACAGTGACAGGCAGTTAGATCACTGGAAAAGAATTGACCCAGAAACTAACCCACACACCTATGGTCAGTTGATCTTTGACAAAGGAGCTAAAACCATCCAGTGGAAACAAGACAAGATTTTCTACAACTGGTGCTGGCTCAACTGGCAGTCAACATGTAGAAGAATGCAAATTGATCCATTCCTATCTCCCTGTAAAAAGCTTAAGTCCAAGTGGATAAAGGACCGTTACATAAAACCAGATACACTGAATCTAATAGTAGAGAAAGTCGGGAAAAAAATCCCAGACACATTGGCACAGGGGAAAAGTTCCTGAACAGAACACCAATGGCTTATGCTCTAAGATCAAGAATTGACAAATGTGACCTCATGAAATTACAAAGCTTCTGTAAGGCAAAGGACACTGTCAATAGGACAAAATGGTAACCAATAGATTGTGGAAAGATCGTTACCAATTCTATGTCTGATAGAGGACTAATATCCAATATGTATAAAGAACTCAAGAAGTTAGAATACAGAAAACCAAATAACACTATCAAAAAATGGGGAACAGAGCTAAATAGGGAATTCTCAATTGAGGAAACTCAAATGGCTGAGAAGCACCTAAAGAAATGTTCAACATCCTTAGTCATCAGGGAAATGCAAATCAAAACAACCTTGAGATTCCACCTCACCCTAGTCAGAATGGCAAAGATCAAAACTCAGGTGACAACAGATGCTGGAGAGGATGTGGAGAAAGAGGACCACTCCTCCATTGCTGGTGGGATTGCAAGCTGGTACAACCACTATGGAAATCAGTTTGGCAGACCCTTCAGAAAATTGGACATAATACCTCCTGAGGATCCAGCTATACCACTCCTGGGCATATACCCAGAAGATGCTCCAACATCTAATAATTACACATCCTCCACTATGTTTATAGCGGCCATATTTATAATAGCCAGAAGCTGGAAACAACCCAGATGTCCCTCAACAGAGGAATGGATACAGAAAATGTGGTACATTTACACAATGGAATACTACTCAGGTATTAAAAACAATGACTTCATGAAATTCGCAGGGAAATGGATGGAACTTGAAAATATCATCCTGAGCAAGGTAACTCAGTCAAAAAAGAACAAACACAGTATGTACTCACTGTTAAGCTGATATTAGCCCAAAATTTCGGAACCCCCATAATTCAATTCATAGCAACTCTTGGACTGAGCATGGGGTCCCAGATGGAGGAGTTGGAGAAGGGACTGAAGGAGCTGAGGGAGTTTGCAGTTCCATGGATGGAGCCACAATGTCAACTTGTCAGGCTCCCAGGTGCTCCCAGAGACTGGACCACCAAGCAAAGAATGCATATGGAAGGGCCTATGTTGCTGGCCACATGTGTGGCTAAGGAGGGCCTTGTTGACTTTCAGTGGGAGGAGAGACCCTTGGCTCTGCGAGTGTTAGATGCCTCAGTTTAGGGGAATGCCAGGGAGGGAAGACAGGAGTGGGTGGGTAGGTGGGGGAATACCCTTAGAGGCAGGGGATCAGGGAAGTAAGAGGGGGTTTCCAAAGGGTAGACGTGGAAAGGGGAAAAACAATTGAAATGTAAATAAAGTATTAAGTAAAAAAAAAAAAAGATCAGCATGAGGTATGGAGAACACAAGTGAGGCACAGAAGTAGAACTAGCTCACTTATAAACACTGCATTGTGTCATTTAATATTTTTAAGATATTTAAAATAATCATATGCATCATTGTTTATTATTTTAAGCCATTGATATATTATCTGCATGTTATCATGAAACTTTTATAGAACAGATGCCTTAGTCATCACTTCATGGTGAGAAAATAGAGATGGTCATTGTGACTCACATCTGTACTCTAACATATGTCAAGCCAAGACAGAGGGTTACTGAGAGTCCCACACCAACCTGGGGTACATAGTAATCTCCAGCCTGCAGAGTGATTAAACAGTGAGACTATTCCCAAAAGAAACAAGCACATGATATATGAGTTATCAAGCAGAATTCTGATATGCAAATGATTTGCTTTGGGAAACTTAGCTAATAGTAAATGTATGATTAGAGGATGGATTTGAAATTCAACTTTCACTATCCAAGGGAAGGTGATGAATGGTAAATCCAGCTCGTAAAAATAAACGTTCTGTGTTAACTTTATAAAATTCCTTGTTTAACTCTCTAACTACATATGCTAGTAGACTGCAGCATGCTCTTCATACTCCTGATTATTACCTTGTCTATAAATATAAAGGAAAATAAAAAGCACCTACCACCTCTAATAGGATGTTGTAGACACAAAAGGAAGTCATGCATTTTTAGGTGCTGCAAAAATTAGAACTGGTACTGATTCAATAGGTATGTACAGGGGATAACTTCAAATTTCCTGAACACATATAAAGCCTGATGCATTGGGACATATGTGAAATCCCATAACACCAATGGCAAATTGAGAAGTGAATTCAGGAGACTCCTAAGAGCTAGTTTACCAGTTGCCCTAGTATAGATAACAGCCAACAACTAGAGAACCTGTCTCAAACAAGGGAGAAAGGAGTAACCTGTGCATGTTGACTTCTGACCTCCACGTGTACAGTGAAGCATGAGACACACACCACCACCACACAAACAACATCAATACACAGTGACACACACACACACACACACACAATTAAAATAGCTGTTGTTGAACCCTCCTTAATTAAACATATTTGCTATGAAAACCTGAATACACGAGTTAAAATCCCTAGTATTCATGTAAAATGTCAGATTTGACCATGTGTGCCTGTTATCCCAGCACCATCACAAAGAGACAGACATATCCTAAAACTTTACTGGCCCCACAACCTGGCTAAGATGGCAAGCTTCCAGTCCAGTGAAGGTGAAAGCAAGCTCGTTGTCTGAAAGCAATAACGCAATGCAAACAAGTACACCCATATATATTTAACACACATCCACAAACATACAGACAGACAGAGAGAGAGAGAGAGAGAGAGAGAGAGAGAAGAGAGGGGAGACAAGAGAGACAGAGAGAAACAGAGAGATACACATAGAGAGACAGAAAGACAGAGACAGAGAGAAGTGCTAGGTTGCCAGTTATTCATTCATTTAATCAGCTAATGGCCACATTACTTATCTGCAAAGCAAAAGTGTGGACTCTATCTAGCAAGAGCACTAACCATTAACAACTTTTCTAGACTGCTTGAAGTCCTCTGAAATGATGGCATCAGTAACTCCATGTGGCATTTAAACATTTCTTTACCAGATAAAATCCAGGAGCTGAGAAGCTGGGCACTTAATCCTAAAATGGCATCAGAAAAGCACACATTCTGTCACAGCATCCCCAGAGTAGCACAGATAGATACCTGACATGATGAGGTATAGGTACCTGCCCACTCATTCCTTTTGCCGGAGTAAAAAATGAGGCATATGTGTGGATGTCTTTCCCAGGCTTTCTTCTGAATTGCACCATTATTGTGTAATTGAATGTAATATCATATGGATAAAATTCCCAATATCTATGTACACTGATGTTTTCACTTAATAATCCCTGTCTTCTGAACTTTTCAATGTCCTCCCATTTTTCAAAATCACTATGCTTTAATTAGCTGACAAACTAGTGATGTTTCATGAAGTTTCTCAATACATTCTAGACTTTGGTTACCACATCCCTTACCAATTTATTTCCACCATCCTCTGTCCCCATCCCCACTTAAGCCTTTACTTCAAAATAACCCCATTCAATTTTCCTTTTTTTTCCCTTTTTCTTTTATTGAATATTTTCTTTATTTACATTTCAAATTATTTCAAATGTTGTCCCCTTTCCAGGTCTCCCCTACGGAAACCCTCTATCCCCTCCCCCTTCCTTCTGCCTCTATGAGGGTGCTCCCCCACCCACCCACTCCCACCTTCCTGCCCTGGTATTCTGCTACACTAGAGCATCACACCCCCACTGGACCAGTGGCTGCTCCTCCCACTGATGTCCAACAGGGCCATCCTCCACCGTACGTGGCCAGAGCCATGGGTCCCTCCATGTGTACTCTTTGGTTGGTGTTCCAGTCCCCAGGAGTTCTGGAGGTCTAGCCAGTTGACACTGTTGCTATTCCCACAGGGTAGCAAATCCCCTCAGCTCCTTCAGTCCCTTCTCCAACTCCTCCATCAGGAACCCCATGCTCAGTCCAATGGTTGGCTGTGAGCATCCACCTCTGTATTTGTCAGCTTCTGGCAGAGCCTCTCAGGCAACAGCTATATAAGGCTCCCATCAGCAAGCACTTCCTGGCATCCGCAATAGCTTCTGGGTTTGGAGACTGTATATGGGATGGAACCCAGGTGGGACAGTTTCTTGATGGCCTTTCCTTCAGTCTCTGCTCCTCACTTTGTCTCCGTATTTCCTCCTGTGAGCATTTTGTTCCCCCTTCTAAGAAGCACTGAAGCACCCATACTTTAGTCTTCCTTCTTCTTGAGCTTCATATGGTCTGTGACTTGTATCTTGGGTATTCTGAGCTTTTGGACTAATATGCACTTATCAGTGAGTGCATACCATGTGTGTTCTTTTGTGACTGGGTTACCATACTCAGGATGTTATTTTCAAGTTTCAACCATTTGCCTAAGAATTTCATGAAGTCATTGACCTTAAATCAACTACATTCTTCTATTTCCTTTTATTATATTTTATTAGAGTAATAAAATCAGAGGTTTTCATGTAACTTCTTCAGGCATACTTCATTTTGGTTGGATTTCACTGTCACAAGCACTTTCATACTTGTATGTCAATTTTGGTGTGCTCCAAAATATTTGACCTGAATAAGAGTAGGAGCAAGAGTAAGAATTCATCATGAAGATGGAAAAGAGTTTATGAGAGTCTCCCAGGGACAGAATGTGTCAGTCTCCCCCCTGAACAAATAGTTCATCCTTATTTTGAGTAATGACCTTGCTATTTGCATTTAGAAAGACAATTGCAATTTCAAAGACTTTGTAGGCTTAGCGGGCTGTTAGGAGGGGTGTGTGTATGGATTAAAATGTCCTTCTGGTTTTTAAGAGCACAATGCCAAATCCAGTTAAAAGTGGGATAAAAGCTTTTGTCTTCCACTGGTGATAAATAAATCTGCTGTTTTTTAACCTCACCCATCAGAGCTGGGATTAAACCAAAAATAACCCAATGGTCTCTATCCCGTTTTGATCAGTATGAGCATCTGTAGACAAATGATGATAATGTATTTTATTCACACACTTTCCACAGGGAAACAGCATGGATTGTAGAGATGCATATGTGATAAAAGGGAAAGGATGTCTAAAGGGGAAGAAAAGGGAATGCACACTTCATGATGAGCCACTCTACATGTTTTTGAGGTGTGACTGGCTCTTGGGTGGGTGGTTGGGCATTGTAGTGCTTTCTACAGAGTACATTTCACTTACGGTGCTTTCCCCTTTAGTCTCTGTTTACACATACAGGAGGAATGGTTGTGTTGAGAGCACTGACACAGTAACACAAACACCTTCCCCTGTTACTGTGATAACTGTGTTTAGTTTCCATGCTTAAGAAGGAGCTTGAAGAAGAGGGCATGCCAATTCTTGCCTTATTTCAATCTAACACGGCTTTATAAACACCAAGCATCATGGTGTAAGAATTACACTATTCTCAAACCAGTCAACCAGTTTCTTCCATAATTAAGTAAGAAATGATAAAGATAATCCAGTGACATAGAATCTCACAGGCCAGAAAATGACATTAATGCATGCTGTGCATTAATATATAGAATTGCAATATTCATTGCCTTTATATAGGGGACAATCACATTGTATCCTAAGAATGTGAGGTGCATGATAACGTGTGATGCCTTTTAGCTAATAAATATTCAGAGAAAACAAGAAACAAAAAAGCAACAGGATACAATCCATCTCATTCTTTAAAACAGCACAGTCAATTTGAACTGTCTTAATTCCAAACTGCAATCCCTACATCTTTTTCCTCAGACATGCTACTTTTCCTTCTGAATTTTATATCTTTTCTAACATACTTCTAACTAATTTAATCATAAAGTAGAAAATATTATGGTTAACTGTCTACATAAATAGACCATGATTTTTCTTCACTCATGATGAATCAAATCATATTTACAAATTTAAAATCAGGATTCTTAAGTTTCAGTTTCAAAACACTTGTATCTGTTTTGGGGGGTTCAGTCGAGACTCAAAGTTCAGTTCTGGCTCCCAAAAGATCAGAATTGGTTTTTCCACATCCATGGTTCTTTTGTAGATTTTCTTCTACCTCTGCAGATGGAATAAATGTGGTATGGTGGGAGGGGGAAGGGGAGAAAGGAACTACAATTAGGTAAGAAAAAAAAGCATTTGTAGATATTAAAATCTAACCCACTTGCAAATTTTGTTTAAAACACCCCACTATAACCACAAAGAGGGATGTGACTTCTATTTCACAATGCTTGGTTCAGATGCTTTCTGAAGTCAACAGGTTTTCTTAGATAACATATGGAATTTGCAACAAAAGACAGGATAGAAAAAGAATTTTATTCTTTATCATGATTCTTTTCCTTAAATAATGAATACATGTATCACACAGAGAGAGGTGGGAAGAGGAGGGAGGGAGAGAGAGAGAGAGAGAGAGAGAGAGAGAGAGAGAGAGAGAGAGACAGTGACAGACAGACAGAGAGAGACAGAGAATGAGAACATTGGGAAGTATCTGAGAGAAAAAATATCCATGTGAAAGGCGGGGAAAAAAAAAAACCTTCCTTTCAACAATTATATAAAAATGAGCTCACTTTTTATCTTATTTATTTTAGAAATATTTCTGTTTTCAGTTAAATATTCTGCGCATCTACCATTTTATATTTAGTTTAACTATGTAATTTTGTAATATATTTCAGAACAGAAAGATTTCACTCTGATATTCCATGCTTTGTAGTGATACATTTTAAATGGTATCTCTCCTATGTTATTTGTTTTTTCCTCTTCACATAGAGCTAGGTTTATCATTAATAAAATGAAATACATCTCTCAGTAATATATTTTACTTAAATTAACTTTAATACTAGGATTCATGACTATAATTCGTCTCTCAGGTAAGTGAAACATTGGTAATTATGGATGATCACACCATTCTAATGGCCATCATGTGAGCTGAAAAGATTTCTGAAAAGAATGACTATTATTTTCTTGGTTACTAAGCAATGGACATGGAATATAACAAAATACATGTTTTAAAATGAATAATTTTCTGAGTGGCTAATTTTACCTGAGAAGGTAAAATATGTCCTTTTATTTTTAAAGACTAATATAGGTTTGTCACTATCCCATTATATACATCATACAGATGTACATTTTCTTCTTTACTTAACTCTTTTATGCCATGTGTAATATTATTACTCTGTTCTAAATATTTCTGTGAATGAAAATGTTTATACTTTGGTAACATCATTATATAATCATTGTATAATCAGAGTCCCCACACTATAATTGTTTGTTTGTTTGTTTGTTTGTTTCCAGAGGAAAAACTGGACCTTGTGCTTTGTATTTGTTAATTTTTGGTTACAGTGATAAAATATCTTGACAAAAGCATCTAAGCAAGAAAATGATCAAATTGACTCATTTTTCCAGGGTACAGTCCATCATGGCAGGAAAGCCATGGCATAAGGTGTTTGATGCAGTTGGTCACATCACACTTACAATCAATAAGTAGATGCAGTTGGTCACATCACACTTACAATCAATAAGTAGATGCAGTTGGTCACATCACACTTACA
>JADRCH010000255.1:2769774-2854224 GCA_019843965.1 Rhynchomys soricoides
ACACTTACAATCAATAAGTAGATGCAGTTGGTCACATCACACTTACAATCAATAAGTAGATAGCAATACATACCTATGTTCCTCTCCATTATCCCTTTTATTCAGTCTAAGATTTCAACCAAATAAAGAGTATCACTCATAGTGGGGATGTCTCCTTTTGCAATTAACTAAAGTCAGATAATCCCTCACAGAGATACACAAAGGCAGATTGCTCAGGAGACTAAAGATTGCATCAAGTTGACAACTGAGATTAAACCACCTTAGGCTTTCTGCAGACTAGCTAAGGATTCCCCTACTGCTCTCCATCTACTTTGGGTTTTGCTGTTTTTGATTGGTTTGGGGTATTTTTGTTTAGTTTTTGAGACAAGCTCTCATCCTGCATTAGCCTCCTGAATAGCAGTAATAACTAGTTTTTGCTTGAAAAAAAATTAGTGTTTCTGTATCTTCTCAGATCTTGTGTATGCTTGCTAGTGTCCTTATTCATACCCCTTAAGTACTGTTTTGGTATATAGTGAACCTTTTAAGCATATAATTCATAAGTGAGGGCTTGTCATATGGAAATCTAGCTTGAAAAGAAAAGAAACTGAACATGTGCCAGAAGTGGATCTTTTCTACAATCTCAAAGCAAAGAAAACATTGTATGTATTTTATCAGGAATTTATAGCCCCAAATTTTCCAAGTTAAGACAAATTGGGCATTAAAAACAAGTTGTTAATAATTACTTAATAACCACAAAAGCAAGTACTGATTTAATCTTCCGAGTTCTTACTAAGAGGTAAAGTTCAAATGTGTATCTAATTTACCATGTGTTTTATGAGGAAAGGTGTGTGAAAGTTCCAGGATAAAGAGAAAGCAGACAGTCACCATCTGTTATCATTAAAGAAGTTAACTCTATGAAAGGGAGACCTGTTGCAGTTTATTGGAAAGCTTAAAGAATGCCCTATGGAAAGCTCTGTCTTATGAAAATGTAAAGTTATTTGAAAGGAGAAATCCTGAAATAGATTCCTGCTGAATAGGTTTGCTGTTCAAAACACCTGGCAAAGAAAGTGTTTCCTTACTCTGAATACACAATGTAATTATGGTCCAAGTGGATCACTCTCCATCTTAAACTGGCATCAGAAGTTGACAGTATTGTTTCTATGGTACTGGTTTTCTAGGAAGGAAATGTGCAGAATTGAGAAGGTCATACAAATCTTTGACTTCATTTTCATAAAGTTGCTGAGCCCAGGCAATTTGTGGCAAAAGTTCCCGAAATTCATCTCTGAGAACATGTCAGCACATGTACCTGTGAAGGTGATGTTTAAGTTTTGGTGGAAATTTTAGGATGCTAGAGATGCTAGAACCATGAGATGTCCAGGAAAGAAATCTGGGAGCATGAAGTAGAACCAGTCTATGTATCCTGGAGATAACAAAGCTACCAGGCTACCCACATTTTTGGAGCCCAAAATACTTCATTAGTAGCCTCAAATGATGGGCACTGAATAGTAGACTTTAGCATTTGTCCTGCTGAGTTTGAGTTTTGGTCCCATCCTTCTTTCTCAATGCTATATACAAGATTGCATGCATGCCCCCTGTCACACACAAAATAAGTAAATGTGACAAAAATGTTGAAACGTATTATTATATAAAGAAACTCGTGTACATAAATCTGCATACAAAATTACAAGTTCAACTCAAGAAAATGAAAAATGAAATAATAATCATGTTTAGTAGTCTATTTATAACACACGGTGGAAAGCATTGTATAAATTGATTTTACAAATGAGATACAAATAATAGGTATATTAATACCTTTTATTGAGATTGTAAACTTCCAAAGAAAACAATATGATCACTATGGGATTTTGCAGGGAAAAGGATCTCTTATCTGCCTCTAACTCATCAAAATAGATTTTATAGACAAAATAAATACAATGTAAAATTCTGGTAGTATTATTTTCTTTCACTATTTAGCTCCTTATATCATCCAGATGTCTTTAACCACAAGCTTGGAAAGAAAAGACATCAACAGTACACCCAACTGTAGACTCTACTACTAGAATACTAAACTTCCTAGATGATATGCCTTTTTGTACATGTTTTATTCACTGTTCTTTTGCTGTGAAGTGACACCATGACCATAACAGATCTCATAATGGAAAACATTTAACTGGGGTCTTGCTTATAGTTTCAAAGGCTTAGTTCATTATCATCATGGCAGGAACCATGGCAGCAGGCATGCCATGTATTGATGGTGGGGAGTTAGTAGAGAGCTAAATCCTGATCTGCAGGCAGAGAGAATATCTATAGATCTAAATATTTATATTTATATCTGGCATGGGGTTTTAAAAACTCAAAGCCCACCCCAAATGACACATTGCTTCCAACAAGGCCACACCTCCTAATCCTTCTAATTCATTCAAATGTTTCCACTCATTGGTAATGCAAATAAATGAGCCTATGGTGCCATTCTTAGTCAAACCACCACATGTGGCATGAATGGTCCAGCAGTATTCAACCATTTTCTGATTGAATTTGATCCACACTAGATGGGAGGAAATATATGCCTATAGTGTGGAACTGGAGGAAAACCCAAGTCTATGGAGATGACATGATCATTGGGCACATACACTATCGATAATCTGCCAAATGATCATGTAGTTAAACTACCTTTTAAACACTTATATTTATATCTTTTGTTTTAGTTAGGGTTACAATTGCTATGATGAAACATCATGACCAAAGCAGTTTAGGAAGGAAGCAAGTTTATTCGGCTTACCTTTCCATATCACAGTACATCATCAAAGGAAGACAGCACCAAAACTCAAGCAAAACAGGACCTGGAGGCAGGAGCTGGTGCAAAGTCGATGGAAGAGTGCTGCTTATTGATTTTCTCCATATTGTTTGCTCAGCCTGCTTTCGTATAGAACTCAGAACAAATAGCCCAAGTGTGGCACCACCCATACTGGGCTGGGCCCTCCTCTATAGATTAATATTTAATAAAATGCTCTTCTTACTGGCTTTCCTACAGCCCAATCTTATGGAGGCATTTTCTCAATTGAGCCTCCCTCCCCTCTGATGATTCTAGCATAAAAAGTTGATATAAAAGTAACCAGCCTACCTACACAGTGATAAAGCCTTCATCAGAGAAGCTTCCTTCAGCAGTAAGTGATGATCAAAATAGGGATTCTTCACTGGCCAACATGCTGAGAATAAATGACCCCTAGTTGTTCTGCTGTGACATAGGTCACAGCCCTGAGGTCTAGGAAACATAGCAGATAGGGGGACATAAAAAGACTCTGACAGCTGAAGGGTGTAGGAAGAATAGTGGGACTCTCTCACCTAAATATGATATGACCATTGTAATCATGGACATATAGCAACTATGACTTCCTGAATAAGCCTTGATAGGATAAGAAAGAGAGCATGAGGCAGGAGATGAAATAGTTGGGAAGGTGTGGGAGTCAGTGAGAGTGGGAAGGAATGAAGATGGCAGTGAGTGGTAGATATTATCACAGTGCATTGTGTATAAATACAGTACTATGAAAAAAATTTTAAAAACTCAAAATAATGAAGATACATAGGCCAATTTATGTGATTTTATAAACATTGTCTGCACCTCATAAATAAGTAACATTTTCAAGGTAGGGCTCATACTAATCTCAACTGAATATCAGGAAGTTAGCAAAAGTATAAGAGATATAGGTCATCATTAAGGTATTCTATCAATCACTCAGCAGTAACATGACATGGTTTCAATGTGGTGAGGCATGTATATTGTCTTGTGATAATGGATTTCTCTGATCAGTACAAGAGTCTGCATAGACGTGAAAATGCCAAATGGGAAAATTATTCCAGATCTGCAGATTGCAATGGCAGAAATTGCCATTTAGGTGTTGATTTATGGTTTTATAAGTATAAAATTTTGTAAATTAGGTTTCCTATAGTGGTTAATATGTAGCAATCAATGATCAAATACAAACATTTCACAATCAAAAAATATTATGTCAGTCCGAGTTAGTTACTTTTACTTTTTAGGAACTAAATGCTGAAAAAAAAATGATTTAAAAGAGAAAGTATGTTGATGTTGTTGATGTCCATAGTCTATACTCTCACCAAATACCATGTGGAAGTCCATGGTCTATGTTCCTGTTGACTGTAAAGGACAAGAGAGATTCTTCTGCAGTGGTATTTATGGCTGTAGGCTCACAGTTGAGAAAGAGAGACATAGGAAGCTTCTGTGACAATGCCTACACCTACACTTCCAAAAAAAGAGAAATAACCTAGAAAGGAGGACACTAACCAGACTCTTAAAATTGTGATAAGGATGCCAACATTTAGTTCTCTACAATAGATTGCTATTGGTAGAAGCAGGGCTAAGGAAGAACTGATTTCTCTTTAAACAGCCGGTCACTGGATGTTTGGCCACACTAAAGGAACAACTATATGAACAATACAAATTCAACTTGTTTGCTTCTTTTTTTTTTCCCCAGGGGAGGCCACAGAAGTCAGTGGGCAGATCTTGGAGTACTGGGAAGTAATGATAATAAGGATGTATTATGTGAAATTCCCAAATAACCAATATAAAGATTATGTTACTGGAAAAAAATGTGTTACCAGTCACTTGTTGATGGGAGAGGTAGTCAATTATGGCAGGGAAAGCATAATGACAAGTGGCTTTTTTGATGACAAGAGTAGGTGACTGGACTTTTCACATGTCTCTGTATCAAAAAACATTAGCATTAGCACAGTATAAGTTTAAATATCTTTTCTTACCCCAGTTATTCACTTTCTCCAGCTATCTTTTACTTTCTAAAGTTTCTCCAACCTCCCAAAGCAACACTGAAGCTCAGGACCAAATGTTAAAGCATATGAGCCTGTGAACAACAATTTACACCAGAGTGCACACATCAGTGTCCGACACTGAAGCATCACAGGGTGAACAGGAGCTCAATAAACAGGAACCTTTATCATTGCTTCTGTAAGGAAAACATTCTATTGAAATATAAAAATATCAGTTCTGAAATCCAAGGCTATATTTCAAAATACACTTATATATACACATATGCATTTTAATACTGAGCAGGAAACACACACAAATAAACAGAGACAGTGTTGATAGCAAATAGATTCTCTAGTGCTATAGTGATGGAGATCGAACATTGATTTTCTTCTCCAGCTTATTTAATGGCTGACAGCTTTACCTGGCCTCTGAGATTTTATGCTTAAATGAGGGGTTCCTGAAACCTCCTTTTACGTGAATGTCCAAGATGTCAATGATCATGACTTCACTAGCCTTGAGTAATCAGCACAAAGCATGGCTTCTGTCTTGTCAAGCATATCTTAGGTCAATTAGAGATTATTGTCTATTTCCAAGGCATGACTGCCTTCACTGAAATCTTAGAGTTATTGTGCTAGTCTGATTGTTGTGGTGGTTCATAGGTGTCATATCTGGATGACTGTTGGTTGCTTCCTTCCTTTGAAGCTTCTTGCATAGTGTCTTCCTTCTTGTACAAAGAAATCTAGTCTTCAGGGAGGAAATACTCAGGTCAGTTCCAGATTTCTGGGCCCTGTGTTAAAAGTTAATTAAGAGTATCCTCAGCAATGGGGACTTAAGTATTTATTTTACTTTTTAATTATTTTATTTATTTACATTCCAAATGTTGTCCCCACTCCTGTTCCCCTTCCCAGAGTACTTCACCCCATTACCCTTCCCCTTTGCCTTTAACAGGGTACCCCACCTTCAACCCCACCCCTGGCTATCTCCATTCCCCAGAGCATCAAGTCTCTACAGCATTAGCTACAGTCTCTCCCACTGAGGCCAGACACATCAGTCTTCTGCTACATAAGTTCTGGAGCCCACAAAACATCCCATGTATGCTCTTTGGTTGGTGGCTTAGTCTCTGTGAACTCCCAGGGGTCCAGGTTAGTTGACACTGTTGGTCTTCCTATGGGGTCTTCAGCTCCTTTAATCCTTCCCCTAACTCTTCCACATGGGTCCAGACCTCAGGCCAATGGTTGGCTATAAGCAAACAGGGACTTACTTTTTACCTCTAAAAGACAATCAAGGGCAATAGCAATAGGCTATATATTTTGGGAGTCCTAGATAACCATGGCTAAAAGACAGCTTCTCATGCTTGGGGATGAAGTTTTTGCTGCCTAGTCTTTGGCTCTTGAAGGGAACATTATCAGCCCCAATAAGAAAAAATAATTTAAATATAAGCACACACACATACACACACATACACACACACACACACACACACACACACATGCTTATGTATATCATATGGTTTTAAATAGTTAATAGCATGATTTCTTATGAATTTCTCAGACATCTTTTCTGTGATTTTACCTCTCTTTCACTTTCTTCTGTATTTATCTCCCTCTCCAAATTAAGGTCCTAGTTTTTCAGATTTCCCCAATCAGGTCACTTGCACCTGCATTTCCACTCTCCCTTACTCCCCTACATTCCCACTCTGACAATAGTCCCTACTAATTTCTTGGTTTATGCAGTTACTCTAGAATATGTATTTATGTATGACTATTTGGAGCTAGGAACCTCTAGTAAGAGAATACATGCAGTATGTGTGCTTCTGTTACCCGAATGTATTACCTCACTTACTCCCTAAGGTCTTTGTCTGTTTGTTTGTTTGTTTTAATTTAATTTTTTTCTTATTCACTTTATATCCTGA
Organism: Rhynchomys soricoides; assembly: GCA_019843965.1. Taxonomy (NCBI): domain Eukaryota; kingdom Metazoa; phylum Chordata; class Mammalia; order Rodentia; family Muridae; genus Rhynchomys; species Rhynchomys soricoides. The sequence continues at coordinate 2,776,449 of JADRCH010000255.1, forward strand.
TCACTTCCCCCATCCAGGGAAACCCTCCAGCAATCCTACACAATCCCCTTCCCCTACTCCTCTGAGCGGGTGGGACCTCTGTGGGTATCCCCCCACCCTGACCCTTCAAGTCTCTGTGAGGCTAGGCGCTTCCTCTCCTATTGAGTCCAGACAAGGCAGCCCAGCTAGAAGAACATATCCCACAGACAGGCAACAGCTTTTGGGATGGCCCCTGTTCCAATTGTTCAGGACCCACATGAAGCTCAAGCTACATTTGCTACATATGTTTTGGGAGGCCTAAGTCTAGCCTTATATGTTCTTTGTTTGGTGTTTCAGACTCTGAGAGCCCCATGGGACCAGATTAGTTGACTCTGTTTGCCTTCCTGTGGAGTTCTTATCCCATTTGGGACCCACAATCCTTCTTCCTATTCTTCCATATGAGTCCCTACGCTCCATCCACTGTTTGGCTGTGGGTGTCTATATCTGTCTGAGTCAGCTGCTGAGTGGAGCCTCTCAGAGGACAACTTGCTCCCGTCTGCAAGCATAACAGAGTCTCTTTAATAGTATTAGGGAGGGATTGGTGCTTGCCCATGGGATGAGTTTCAAGTTGGGCCAGTTATTGGTTGGCCATTCCCTAAGTCTCTGCTCCATACCCTGTGCCTTTATTTCTTGTGGACAGGATAAATTTTAGGTTGATAGTTTTGTGGGTGGGTTGATTTTTTAAAAATCATATATAAATAGAATGAATAGAACTAAAATAGTTAACACACTTGTATACATCATTATAATAACATCTGCCTGTTGAGATCTCTGACAAGTGTTTAAAAATTGCATAAATAATAGTCATACTGAATTCTCTGAGTTTTATTTTCTTTCTCCATTTTCTGATTCTACTTGCCTTAAACCTACTATACAGTACAATTTTACATTGTTGCTTCAAAGCAATCAGAATTATAAAGAGATAAATTCTAAAAGAATATAAACAAGAACATAAATATCCACCAGGATTGTTAAGTGCAGTGTAATCCTTTTAAAATACAAAACTCTTGTAGAACATAAATTAACACTCAGACCAGCAACAGCCTTTTTGATGAAAAAAGAAAAGAAAGAACAACCCCAAAGCCCTTGTTTTTATGTAAACCTAAATAATGCTTCCTCAGCAAGGTTAGGACTTTCGGTTATAGAAATTAAGATGCTTTAACATAGATAGAATAACAATTATTTGCTTTTATTTTATTGAATGGCCACCTCAAGCTCAAATGGGCATTTCTTTTTCAGTTGGACTCATTGTACAGTGAGAACTGCTTACCTGTTACCCCTCTAACAAATTTGACCCATGATAGTTTATGTAGGATAATAAGAACATGTGACACTGAGTCAGCTCTGCATGGTTTTTCTCCCAAGTGTGATTAAAGAAGTGATTGCATGCCAAATGGGATGGCTTCTGACTGAGCCAGCTAATAAGAGAGATGTATTAAATTAGTATTATCTGTTACTATCACCTTCTCTCAGGAAATAGAAAGGTCTTTGGGGATTATTCACGGTACTATTTTAATAACTCTCCTATAGCTTGGCTGATGTGTGGTCATTAAAAATTTTATAGGGGTTGATTACACTGGAAGTGGATTTTTTGAATAGATATGGGACTTATAAAATGCTCTCCATTCTTAAAAGATACTTTGAAAACCTTTTCAAAATAGTAATTTGACCCACAGGGTGTAGAAAATAAGCCCAGGCTCCATCTATAAAGCCAAGAAAATAGATACTAAAACAGGGAAAGCAGGAGAAAAGTTGGGACAGATTTTCTTTCCCATTGGCTCTGATTTATTTGAGGATAAGCCAGAGTCACATGAAAATATAGAAGTGTCAGAAGAAATAATTAGAAGCACAAGATCTACTAACTATGTCATGAGCATAGAACCTGGGATGAATAGTTTTCATCTACTTAATAATAAAATGTTCAGGATTTGGGGGAAGGGTCGGTTGTTGGTGCTTAAACAGATATATTTGGAGCAGAGAGTGTTACTTTTCAGTTCATTTTACAAAAAGCATTGGGCTATATGTAATTAGTTCTGCTTTTCTAGGTAGTGATTTGAAGAAGGCATTCATATAAACACATCCTTGAATCTTTGTATTCTTGCCTACATCCCTTCCAAACCTATAAACTCAGCAAGTTGTTTAACCTCATGATATCTCTTTTTTATTTATAAAATGAAAATAGATATATTTACATCATATAATTAGTTTAATGACTGAATTAGAGATTTATGAAAGATAGTGAAAAACAAGAAATTCTGCATTAAAATGTTCCAATGATATTAATATGTGAGCTGTTGTAGACACAAGATTTGTAAATGAGAGGAAAGATAGATGAATTGTCCTGTAGGTTGAAAACTATCCTGATATTTTGTAATAATGAGCTATCAACAGGTGTGCTATAGCACATTTCCTGGAAATGCCAAATGACAAGAGGGATGGTCATCAGATATCATTCATCACCCTCTAGAAGCCATCTACTATTTTATTCAAAATAAAATCACACCTGTGCCAGAATTCTTAAATTATTTCCATGCCCATCAAGAAACTGATTGTTTTCTTTACTAGATCATTCCTGAAAATTAAACAGATTGATGAACTTCAAGCATAGTTATATAATGCTATCAGTTCACATGTTCCTGAATTCACTATTCATTGCTCTAATGCAAATTTTAGTATGAAATTCCTTGTTGGAATATTTTTGGTAAGGTAAATTTTCCCATGCATAAAATAAAAGTCCATAGTGTTTAAAGTATATAACTGATTTTTTTTTTTGCCCATGTATCTCTAGTGTAGTGACTTTCTCTGTTGCTGTGATAAACAAACAAACACCTGGTAACAGCAACTTAGGGAGAAAGGTTTTGTTCTGATGACCATCTCTGGATAAGTTCATTATTGTGACAAAATCAAGAGGGTGAGAAACAGAAACCAGTGAATATTTGCTAGCTGTCAGCTTGAATTCTCTATTTTACAGAGCCTGGATTTCCTTCCGAGGATCTAGTCCTGTCCAAAGTCAGAGTGTGTGCCCCCTCATCAATTAACTTAACCAAGATAATCCTAGAGTCTTACCTTACAGATGATGCTGGATTCTGCCAAGCTGACAACACTGGCAGTCACAGAACTGCTTCTTGCCTTAGGTGAAAGACATTTAAAATACATCTGTAGGTCCTCATCTCTCCACATTTTATCTTGAACTCCAAAATAGACAAAACTGATTCCTCAAGGAAGAACTCATTAAAACTGTATCATTGACCTAAGTAAACATTATAAGAATGTAACCATCTTAAACTCCGAGAACAGCCAACTTTTCTGATATGATAGGCATGGCTTCCTTTTTTATGAAATCATTGTTATAAAGATTTATTAAGTACAGGTCATTTAAAAGACACTGAAATGACTATTTAAATAATGTGAAGAACTTAATCAGAGAGCACATTTAGTGATCAACCCCATTTCCATCTCAGGAGTGTGTGCACAAACCATGTGAAAAGCACATCAAGCAAATCCCAAAGATGAAGCAGAGAACAATGATTTGGGGATCAGGGTACAATGAGCTTTTAGATAAATGAGCTTATGGAGATAAAAGACTAACTGGTGGCTGATCTCCTTAGGATATTTTTAATCTGAGAGGAATAGTAACAGTCTAGTTCCAGAAATGATTAAGACAATGAAATGTTTTTATAAATAGAAGCATAAGGTCATGAGGACTGACAACAACATTTAAGGTTGGTCTGGTTTATAGTTTGTTGCTCAATTTGGGGTCTTTTAGATAAAATATTGTTTATTATTTTTTAAGCATAATTTATTTCTGTTACCCAGGCTTGCCAGAAACTCACTATGTAGCTCAGATTGGTCTCTGATTAACAGTCCCCTGCCTCGGGGTCTTAATTATGGGATTATAAACATGTGCCACAATGTCCAACACCAGTCATTATTCTTGACTCAAAAATATAGTAATTATCATGTGGTCAATCAGTTCCTTAATATTTTGAATGTCTGGTAACTCTCAGATAAAAATGATAAAGTGCATTATATTGAAAATGGAAAAAATCCTTTGAAACTAAATCTCAATGCATATGTTCTTCTGTCCCTTGTAAACGTGGGCATTTAATAACCTTTTCTTTCAAATATACCTTCCTTATATCAACTAATTTTTATGGGTCAAAGCACAAATTTCTTCACAAAGACATGACTCTTCTTTATTTTTATTCTTCCTTGTTTTCCTTCTCGACTTTTGAGTCATATTTCCTCTTATAGAATTAGTTGTGCATGATCTCTGATATACACATGTATCCTCTTCCTGATCTGTGTATTCCCTGACATCTGTGCTCCTCCACTAGAATGATGAAGACTAAATGGTCACAGATGTAGAAGTGTGGAGCTTTATGAAGCCTTCCTTCCACTGCTCTTATTATCTTTGCTATTATTTATAACAATCATGTTACATGATTATTATAACAGAAGCTTGACAGACTTGTAAGCAGGCCATACTCCACTGAGCGTTCACTAGCTTTCACCACTTTACTCAAATACCCTTTTCTTAAGTTCAATAACTCAGTTTATCTAAGGAGATGGACAGTGAGTTTTCCACATTTTATAGTTTCGTTTTATAGTCTCCATCTATCAGAGCACTTTCCCTTCAGCCCTTTTGAGAAGGGCAAGGTCTGTTAAACTCTCTATTCTCATCCAGGGTTCTCTAGTCCCTTTGCTGAGCATTAGCAATTCTCATCATACAGTAAAGGGATTGAATGTCACCCAAATTCTCAAGGCTCCAGACTCATTCATATACCACCCATATATATACTGTTATCCTGGGTTACAAAGTAATTCAAGGCCAAGTTGTATAATTCAGCAAGGCCCCGTAATTGATATGGGCAAGACTAAAGGGACTTACTGAGTTATTAAAAAACAAAAAAACAAACAAAAAAAATAGAGGGCATGAAGTTGGGAAGGGTCATAATGAAGGGTAGGGGTCACCTCTGAGTAATTGTAGGGAGAAATTGCATATGAATATGATCATATCTTGTTGTACAGATGCTTGAAATTCTCAAAGAATATATAATTATGAAGGGAAAAAGAAAAGGAGCAGAGACAGCACATGTGTTGAAGCAAGTGCCACCATGTATGATGTCCTAGATCCAACCTCCAAGATGCAAAAATAAAAAATGACAAGAGCTAGGATATAGAGTTGGGACATTACCTCTTCTCAGTGTCTGATCTGCCTTACAGATGCTGCTAGGATCCCTTCACTGTTGGCTCAATACTCCAAGTTACCTAGTTCTTTGTGCTAGGCAGTCTGATTCAATTACTCTAAAGATAAGAGAATCTCATGCCTTTGTATGCTACCAGCCATCAAAATTATTCATTTAAAAATTTTCTAGCAGCTCATCAAAGCAGAGATATTCTTCCTCAAAAGTATCATTGCCCAGTGATGATTCATGCACCAGAATAAAGCATTAACCAAGGTGGATCTGTTAACGGTTCTGAACACTAGAAAATAAATTCACAGTAGGATTCTCCTTGGAAATGCAAAGAAACACCCTAGTGAACATTTATGTTAGTTGGAACAAATTTAAGTGCAGTCAAAACCTGTAGTTCTCAAATATGGCTATCAAAATTTCTGTGGCAACAGGATCACTGCAGGCATGATTATTAAAATAATAAGATAAAATTCCCTAGATATTCCTATGAATTTCTTTCTTCAGAAATATTTTCTCATTTCTTCCTTTTTGTATATTCTATTGTTCAAGATATCATTATTACAGGGTAACTTTTAAAATTCTTATGTATAACATTCTTTGTAGAATTACTAATACTGTTGATTTTGCTGCAATACTAGCAGTGAACACATAACACAAATTCATCCTCATTATATTCCTTACTTTCCAAATATCATACAGTGAGGAACAGAATTCTGAATGCCAATTATCAGGTTGGAACATTACTTCATGCCTCGATGTGAAGAGAAAGCAAAGTGGAACTCACAAGGTTGGTGTTATAATGTCCTAGAAATACTAGCCAAAGTTCCAAAACCCAAGTTTACTCAACATAAACAAGTTTTCTGTTAGCAAAGAATAGCGTGAGCAGAATACTGAGAATAGTAATAAAATAGTAGATATTGACTGAGTTCTACAAACTTAAATAAAATCCATCAATTCATTTTAATTTAAGCTCAAGATGAAGAGGACCCATTCAAATAATAATAACATACATACAAATAACATAATATAGACTAAGCAAGTTGTATTTGTGTGTGTGTGTGTGTGTGTGTGTGTGTGTGTAGAAATTAATGACAAAAGAGGTCATGAATTTCAAAACAGTCAAAGAATTGCATATGGGAAGGTTTAAAGGGACAAAAAAGAAGGAAGAAATTATTTAAGTCTGTTATATACCAAATATTAAAATAAATACAGTTTTTACAATTGTTTCATTTTTTATTGTTTTTTAAAAATTTGTTGACATTTCAAATATTATTCCTGTTCCCAGGTTCCCCCTCCACAAATCCCCTATTCTCTATCCCCTCCCCCTGCCTCTATGAGGGTGCTCTGCCCCCTGCACATACACTACTGCCTCAGCTTCCTAGCATTCCCCTACGTTAGGTTGTTGAGCCTCCACAGGACCAAGGGGCTCCCCTCTCAGTGATGCCCAATAAGGAAATCCTCTCCTACATATTCAGCTGGAGCCATGGTCCCCCCATGTGTACTCTTTGGTTGGTGGTTCAGTCCCTGGGAGATCTGGAGGGTCTGGTTGGTTGATATCATTGTTTTTCCTATGGAGTTGCAAACCCCTTCAGCTCCTTCAGTCCTTGTCCTAACTTCTCCATTTTGGTCCCCATGTTCCGTCTGAAGGGTTGGCTGCACAGCCAAACATAAATACATTTTAAAAAGTAATATATTCAGGTTCCAATAACATTCAACCAGATGCAGCTTAGAGTCAACTGTAAAAGAAGTATCAACTACAGGATTTTCCAGGTCACTTGCTGTGGACATGTCTGTGGAAGATTGTCTTGACTATTAGTTCCTGCAGCTGTACCTACTCACTAGGGTAGCACCATCCACTCAGTAGGTGAACTTTGAGTGTATAACAAAGCTATCTGAGTATAAGTGTACATGCAAACGAGATAGCAAGCAGCATCCTCCATGACTGCTGCTGTACCTCTGTGGACTTCTGTGGCTATGAAGCAAAATTTTGGTCAGAGTTAAACCTATATGATAGCCTTGCTTACTTTGATTCTCTGCCATCCCTGATTCTTAGTGACAGAGCATAGCTTGTTAGCTGAAAAATCCTTAAGTTGCTTTTGTCATTTTATTACAACAGACTATAACATCAGGTTAAAGTGATTCAGAAAAATAATATGATGTGTTAAATTTGTGTGTGTGTTTAACACATGCATAAATGATTGGCACAGGACAAGATCTGAAACTGCAGTCAGTTGATTTCTATTTCAGTTATGCTTCTGACACCTCATGAAGATCATAGGTAGTCCATGCCCATGCTCTATTGAGGAACTTAATGTTCACACAGGATTCAAGCTCTCTATTCTTTTACTGTCTTGTTGAACAGCATGCTGATGTGGCTAACTGACTCATCAAGGTTAGCCATTCTTCTTGCCACCTTTAAAAAAAATGCATTCTTAGAGAATTACACAACCAAGTCAGACACAGTGGACAGATTTAATTAACCAAATGTCAGAGACCATAGTTGTTACAAATGACATGAGAGGAAAACAGAATAGGACACAACCTTGAAACACTTGTTATTTGTGAAGTGTTCTCAAAGAATTGTTGTTCGCTGAGTGTGCCACTTAGTCCCAGGAGCAGGGATAGAGAATAGAAATATTTCTATAAATAAAAATATGACTTTGGGTTTCCTGTAATTATCTCTGTTGGAGGGACATAGAAAAAAACAATAGTAACAAAAATATCAAAACAGGTAGGAAACATTGTTAATTTTTTCTGTTTTCTCTCAGAGCTCATTGAGTGTTTCATAGACCCATGTCCAGAGATTTCCAGGTATCAATTTATCTGCTCGCTAACCAATGGTCAGACACTGAGACCACAAAAGCAAAGTGGATCACTCTAGAAAGTGTTGAAATCATCTGCATTGTCTAACTTGACAGGGTCACTTAGAAGTGGGATGTTATCAGAACAAATAAAATATAAATCAATCAAACAAGTTTATATTACTAATCTCACCTTGCTGTCATAATAAACATCTACATTTTGTCCCATTCTATTTCCTCTATTGTTGTAGACATTAGCAATTATTAGAAATAAGAAAATGATTCCTAGGAAACATGACTCAGGCCTCATCCATATCTACCCTACCTCCATACACATCTGTTGAGTGTATGACAGGTTACTTCCTGAGTACCACTCTGATTTTCTTGAGTTATATCTGTTGCATAACACTTTTCCATGGCTTTTCAAACATTTTAATATTTATTATTTGGGAATTTCACATAATACAACCTAGTCACCCTTTCTTCCCAGTCCTCCCAGGTCTGCCCCTAACCTTTGTGGTCCTCCCAACCAAGACTAAAAAACAAAAAAACAAAAAAAAAAATAAGAAAGCAACAAACAAACAAGCAGAACAAGTCCAATTTCTGTTGTTCATATAGTTGCTGGAAAATGGTCAAACTCCTGGGGTCTAGCCCCTTAAAGAAAACTGAGTTCTTCTCTGCCATCACCATCATCCCAGGCACTAGCCCTCTACTGTGGGCAGCTGCATTTCAGCATCTTTATCATGATCTTTAGGAGTTCTCTTCAATGACTTCCTAAGTTGTTACTTTTGGGGGAGAGGGTTGATGTCACAAAAGCCTTCTGTGTCTCTCTTTCCCAACTGTGAATCTACAGTCATCAAAGCCACTACAGAAAAAATTTCCCTATCATTTACAGTCAGCAGAAGCATGGAAAATGGATTTCTACATGGTATCTGGTGACAGCGGGGACCACAGTCATCTACCTAGCCTCAGGCTTCAGCACATGCCACAGACCTCAGGATGCTCTCCAATGGCATTACAGGTCATGGATATTAACATACTCTCCAATGGTAGTCCAGTCCATGGACATGACTATGGTTCTAAGTAGCAGCACCAACTTTCATTCAAATGGCCTTTGGTGGTAACATGGTCATAGCTGCATCAGGAACATGGATCCAGACACGGCGTGGCAGCATCATGGTAAACGGACTTCAACATGATCTCAGATGTCAGTGTAGGCCACGCATGTCAACATGGCTTCCAGTGACAGTTCAGGCATTGGACATGGTTCAGCCTCTCATCATAGCATAAGCACCACTCTGTTCTTCCATCCTTCCCACCCCTCTCTCGCAAATTCCTTCATTGCAGTGACATTGGAAACTACAACACATCACTCAGTATACATTTTTGCCCACACAGTTCTACATGCAAATATTCATTGCCACAAGTCATTGGTCTGGCTCAAGGCCTCTGATCCCTGAAGCACTATAAATATCAGACCATTGCTGAGATTTCACTGATAGCAGTCAAGCTTCAGGTTTTTATCTTTGGTGGCAATGGTTCTGCAGCACTGGCTCCTTCTTGTGGTTCAGCAGCTAGTAAATGAAATAGGTTTTGTGATTAAACAATGCCAAGCCCTGGATAGTGGCCCACATGGCAGCCGAGTTGGTGGACCTGATCTTCCAGGCAGCAATTTCAAAGTTTTGATCTCTTCTGAACACCTAGAATCCCTTGCTTTCCTCAACAGAGTAGAACAATGTGCTTCTGATATACACACTGATGATAAACTGTTTACTGATGATAAACTGGGCTTATGATATCAAAACTTTCCTGCTAATTAATCTGGATCCCCTTCATTGTAAATAGAGGTCTAATATTATAAACTCAACACTTACTAATTATATTTAGTATGTGACAATTATTTAAATTCTATTTTCACCTGAAAAATATTTTAAAGCTCTTAGAAAATAGAAAATTGTGTTACCATGTTCTTTTTATTTGCCTGGGATTTCATTGTACTATGAAAGCAAATATAAAATTTTATGAATAGAATATATTAGAATTTCTTGGCTCTATACTCAATAACCCAACAAGGATACATAATTTATTTTCTTCTCTAGAATTTTTGATGAACTTTATTTATACCACATATTTATACAAGAATCACTTTATAGAAAGAACACAGACTGTGTAATAATTGTTTAATAATCTTAGTCACTGTCCTTTGCAATATGCACTATTAAGGACATAATCAATAATTCATTATAATCATGGTTAACTATAAAGCATATCTAATACTTGAAGTTCTTTTTCTTTTCGTTCCTATGAATTCATTAATTCTTTGTTAACTAAGATACCAAGAAATCTAGAAACAGAAATGATACTTGTCTGCTGCCTTCTAATATTATAGTTCTAATAATAATGAATAAAAATGTATACTATACATCTAAGTAATCTATGAATATCCATATTGAACTATCTTTTCATCATCTATCATATATCTATTATCTACCATCTATCTATCTCTTTTATAGGCACAAATACACATAGACAAGTAAAAGAAAAAAAACCTACTTGTTTACGAACATGTATATCATTTCCAGATAAAAAAAGCAAGAAACAGATTGTATTAGTCAGGGTTCTCTAGAGTCACTGAACTTATAGGAGTGTCACTATTTATTAAAGGAATTTGTTGTAATGACTTACAGTCTGTAGTCCAACTAACCCCAAAATAAGCAGCTGTCGATGGGAAGTCCAAGAATCTAGCAGTTGCTTAGTCCCACAAGGCTAGTTGTTTAAGTTGGTCTTCTGTAGAAGTAGGTTCCAACAGATGTGCTGGCAAGTAAAAGCAAGGGATCAAAAAAGAGTGAATCTTCCTTCTTCCAATGTACTTCTATTAGCCTCCAGCAGAAGGCGTGGCTCAGATTAAAGGTGTGTACCCCTACACCTGGATCTAAAATTTGCTTTGTCCCAGGCTGACCTTGAACTCAGAGATCTGCTTGCCTTGGTCTGGTGGAGTTAAAGGTGTGTACTACCTTGCCTGGGCCTAAGATTTTCATGGCTTCTATGCCTCAAGATATCAATGTCAAGATCCAGCTCAAAAATATCTGGATCACAGGTGAGCCCTCCATTTCTATATTATAGTTCATTCAAAATGTAATCAAGTTGATAACCAGGAATAACCATCACAGAGATTGTGAAACTTGTTCAAGCTCACTCATCCCCTTACTAGATGTGCTGCCATTTAGTGCAGGCCACAGCTCAACAGGTGCTATTTCTTTACAATATGTCACTCTTTTGCATCAGACCCAGCATAGATTAGTAGCAAATAGAAATCCCTATATTTTCTAAGGAAAGACCCTTCCTTGGACACAAGCAAAACAAAACAAAACAAATCAAAAACAAAATAACAGAAAAACAAAAAGCAAACAAACAAAAAACAATAGAATTTGTAGGCCATTCTCATGAAATGATCACTTCAGCTCATTTGAACAAAAGAAGGTATTTCTTATTCATATTAGAAAAATCAAATAGTTAATTCAACAATTCAAGGAATCTAGATAAACAACGTAAAGATTAGTATTTGCTAGAGAGTGTACTTAAGATGGAACCAAAATTTAATAAACACTAGAAAGCAAAACTCTTTTATTATGAAGTTATGTGTGGTTAATATTGATTTAGATTAAAGATTGTTTAACTAAAAATGTTTTTGTTGACTTGAAGTGCAGGGTGAGGGAACACCCAGGAGGCACCCACCGGCTCAGAGGAGAAAAGAAGTGGGAGTGGGCAAGGATTGTGAGATGAGGTAATTGGGAAGAGGTACTTAGTGGGATGTAAAGTGAATATGTAGAAAAAAATTACATTAAAAAATATGTTTGCAGATATAAGATTGTTCTTATTTAATAAATCATGTTTTCTTTCTGTGTTTGTATGTGTTTAGGGCTCATGTGTGCTTGGGAAAACCCTGTTAATTAACACTGAAGTCTCCCATGATCAGATAGCTTTTCTGAGGACTCCCTTTACCAGCAGGGTTTCCCCTTCTCTGACCTTGTGTGGAGAGCATTAACCCCATACCCTCTACCTAGGGAAAGTCATGTAGACCAGGCAGACCTACAAGTTCAGCTTCCTCTTTCCCCTTTCTTCTTTGCCCTTTCTTCATTCCCAGATCAGGACAAGAACCTGCCCAGCAAGTATTTGGGTTTCGTGAAATGCCTCTCCAAACAAATGAGGCATGTGAAGAACTTTAGACTTTAGCCAATGATCTTCATTGATCCTGAAAACTCCTTCCCACTTTCCAAAGTGTGTGTGTGTGTGTGTGTGTGTGTGTGTGTGTGTATGTATGTATATACATATATAATCACCCTGGTTCATCCCGAATAAAGTGTATAAGCCCACACCCCAAAAAGGTATGTGCACAAGCTAAGATCATATAAGAGAGCTGTTTCATTGAAAATTGTCAGAGAAGGCCTTAACCTAAAAGAGCTGTAACACTAAGATCATCAGAGAGGCCTTCTCTCCTCTACCATCTTGGAACTCACTCTGCAGAACCCTACCCATTCCTTACTCCATTTCATCCTTCCAGCCCAGTGTGCAGCAGCATCTGGATACCCTGAGAGGGAGGAAGCAGAGGACAAGAAAACATAGCTAGAAGACCAAATGTATACCACATGTGTGTGCAAATATGCATGTGAGCATGGACATGTCTGTGTGTATGGGCTTGTAGATGGCAAAGAATTGCAGGTGTTCCTCAGGTGCTATCTACTTTGTGTTTTGGAAACAGGATTTGTCATTTGTCTAGTGCTTGCTGATTAGCAAGGCTGGCTGCACATCAAGACCCAAGCGTCTAACTGTGTCTGACTCTCCAGAGCTGTATTTTAAGTGGTTGCTACCTTATCTGGCTTACTTTTTTCTATCTTTCTTTTTAAATATGGATTCAGGGAACCAACAGAGAAACTTCATGTTTGCATGGCAAACACTTTTCTGGATGAGCTAGTCATCTAGCTCCAATGTTATTTTTTTCTTAAGTATATTATCTACGAATATCAATAAATTCCATAAACAAGTAGTCATAATGATCATAGCTGAATGAAAATGGTTTTATTTGCTACCCTGAACAAAATTGAATAATTTTAGTAACATATATTTTTATCCAAAATCTTCAACTTGAAGTGGTCTCTATTGCTAAACCCTGATTTCTAATTGTTAGTGTGGAATATTTCCATTGGAGAATTATGAAGTGTTGCTTAAAAATACCAATTATATAACATATAATAATAGTATTATTAGTGACATATACATTAACCAAAGGAGGAGAAATGGTAAGAAAGAAAGGGGATATGGAGAAGAAAAGAAAAGCAAATCGGAGAAAGAAATTAATTTTTATAAAGTTTTCATCCTGATATTATTGAATAAAAAAACCTAATGGGGACTGAACAAAAACATTGCTTATAGTTTACAAAGGTTAATATAATAATCCAAATGTCTTATAGATTTTGTGAAAATTTTAATCTATTAGTACTGATTTGTGTAGTAAAATTACTGTTCAAAATTTGAAATGTAGCCACACATAAATATAACTTATATATTAGGCTTTATTAAGAATAAGCATATATATATTTCATAAATATTGAAGAATTTGCCAACATACAGAATAGAATTGAACAGACGTAACACTGAAATATTATGGAAATAATACTGAATCATATTTTAGGTGGTACCATAGGAGTCTTACTAAGGGGGCTTTAGCTGTAAAGGCATTGTTCCAGTCTTTTCCAGTTTATGATACCTCACAAGTTGAACTGAATCGTGTCACTCCAAAATGTTACTTTGAAGTCCTAGGCTCCAAGTGTTTCCAATGTGATACCATAGAAAAATAGAATCTTGAACTATGTCATTAGGTAAGCTGCTCTCTTATTGGATTAGGTAGACTCCCAAATGAGCATAATTAGTGTTTCAGTAACAAGGCAATGAATGACACAAAGCTAATTTAGAAAGCAAGACTTTCAAATTATAAGAATGCCAATTGATGATACACTGAAAGACAGGTAACTTCCAAGTTGCCAGAAAACCACTGGAAGCTTGAAAGAGAGAGGAAAGCAGTCTCTTGCAGATTGCAGAAAGAATGTCTCTGTTAACTTGATTCATTCTTTTAGCATCCATAGATGTGAGACCATTAATTACTGTTGTGACAGGTATGGGATATTTTGCTACAGAAATTACACAATACTGAATTTATATAAATACCATCTCAATAAGGATAAAGGACAGTATTATTATAGATACAATTCAAGTATTTGGAATTGATGATAACTTTCCTGTGGCTAGTAAATTAATCAATCTTAGGAAAATAGCCTTGTAAACAGACTTTTTGTGGTTTCAAATTGTTTGAGAAATTGAAACCACCTCTTTACAGGTCATTCGAGTTAGCTATTCTATATACCTCTTCAGCAAAAGAGTAAGACAAAAGGAAAAAATGCACTCAGTAAATTTATGTCTCTTTGCTTGGTCACATTTAGCCCTATTACTTTTCTCTTAACTGTCTGTAATATAGGCATAAGAAGAATTCATCACTTTGGTTATGTCACCAGAACAATCTATTGATGGTAATACAGTCCAGGAGAAAGTCTTTCTCTTGTTGATAGAGTTTGCTAACAATCTTCTCCATTCTATGAATTAATTGACTTTTTTCTCATATTTTTATCCTTGTCTGTCATGCTTGACCTCAGAAGTTTAATATTGTAGCTATTTTTTATGGGACTGTACTCTAAAGAGACAGACTTCACTATGTCTCTTCCATCACGTGATTGAAATAGAATGTCTTTTTCTTATATCCTGTAGTTGGCACTGTATCTATGGCAATCAGTCCCAGACAGATGAAGTCACAATGAAGGGAATTGAGAATAGACAATAAATGTCTTAAGTTCTTGTGATACAGACTTAAAAGAATATAGAGAATAAACTCATAGAAGGTATATATTTAGTCTGAAAATGTACACAAGTTTGTTTGATTTTTTAATGTCTAAAGGCTATTTTAGCTAAAGTTACCTCTAAAGTAAATTTTCTGCTAACAAATTTGGTAGGCACATCATTTATTGGCATGTAATCCAAGGACGCACTCATATGCAGTTGGAAAAGTGATAAGGGGTAGAGGTGGATGCTGTTGAGTTCCTAACCCTACACTCTGTATTCTATGTGTGATTCTACGCAGGATAGAAAACCACAGATATCAGTTTTGATTGCTAAGCTCAAGGTTACTGAATTGGGAATACTTGAGAGATTAAGGTGGCAATAACCCAGCTCCTGAAAGCCATTTCTCAGTACTTCTGCTTTGGTGCTAATGAGAAACATGAAGTCTAGAGCCAGTATCTCACCAGAGACAGTAACTGCATCTCTGAGGTCCAGGGTGAGAAGTGAGCAGCCTCCGTGACTGCTTCCAGAGTTCACCTTTCAAAACTTTCATTAATGGGACTCCTTTGATGAAACTTAATTGCTAGAGGCATACAGTTTAAGTCAGTAGACAAAAATATAGCTATATTACTAGGTTAATAGGTAGCTTAAATGGTTTAATGTTCAAATCTATAAAGAGGCCACTCTAGTTGCTAGCTGTGAGTAAAATACGAAAACCAGTCTATAGTCTGAAAATTATGAAAATTCAGAGTTGCACCTACCATTATATTTAATTTTAGAAATTCCACACCAACCTGAATTTTCTTTTTTTAAAACCACTTCATATGTCTGCCATCTTACTTTACTAATTAATTCTGTTGGAGTTTTCAATCTGAGAGTCACTACACTCAGAAAGTAGCTTGGAATGAATGTTTTGCAATATACTTCTAAATCTTAGTTGATGTTCAACACTACCAAAATGGAAAATGAGTATTCTGTAGAAGTCTCCCATGAGTTTCACAACAATGAAGACCTTTCTTATCTTTTCTTCTATCTATGGCTAAGCTTTCAAAATTCTGAAGTGTGTTTGTGTCCTTTACCCTTTTGAATATCCCAGTGAGCATGTTGTTGGTTGAGACTGAATCTATAAACATATTTATGACAATCTCAGTGATGGAAAAAAGTGCCTGAAATAAGAAACTGAAGGAATCAAGTGCTTAAAAATGTATAAAGAATTTTATAAGAAGCTCCATCCAAGTGGAGGGGTTGTTCTTTCCTTGCTTAGCAGAGTATTTTGCATGTGGTTGTACCAGAGAGTTACACTGGAGTCAGGAATTGGTATAACCTCACAGACTACTTATGGTGACCTATTTCCCAAGAAAAAGCTCCACGTATTCCAAAAGCCACTTGAGAACTGGGAATTGAGTGGACACAAACACTGGAGGCAAAATTTCACATTCAAATAGTTAGAACAAACATCTACATTTCCTGAATTAACTCTTACAGAGAAAGCTGTCTTAGAGTCGCGGTTCTTCCAATGTAACTGTTATCCATGAAACTGTCTTAGAGTCACGGTTCTTCCAATGTAACTGTTATCGATGCTTTCTTTCCTTTCCCACTAGCCCTGTCCTCTAAACTAATCCAAAGAATGCACGTGTTTTCCATGAACTCGTGCCTGGCATTTAAAAATAAAAAAAAATAGTATGGATCATATCTCATTTAAAACATCCTAGAGATTGAATTTGAAAAAAGAAAGAAAGAAA
Source organism: Rhynchomys soricoides (assembly GCA_019843965.1). Lineage (NCBI taxonomy): Eukaryota > Metazoa > Chordata > Mammalia > Rodentia > Muridae > Rhynchomys > Rhynchomys soricoides. The sequence goes on from JADRCH010000255.1 coordinate 2,793,093, forward strand.
AACTGGATCAATCTATACTGAGAAAACTGTGACCTCTCTATCCACCATGTTCTTTTCCTAGGGCTGGTTCTAGATATATGGTTCTTATCACTTAGTACAGTGGCTGGCACACATACACACACACACACACACACACACACACACACACACATACACACACCATACACACCACACACACACAAAGGTGGTCAACAATTATTGATTCAAGAAAAATAATCTAAGCAGCCAGTAGAAAAAAATTAGAAACACAGAAGGAATAATTCAATGTAATCTATCTTATTACTTTATTTACTTGTTTATTCATTTCATTCATGTGTTTGGATGAGCATTTTTCTGCCTGGAATTAGCTCTCATACTGGAGCCATGGCTGGTCTGTAAATTGCTAAGGATCCTTGGAGTGATCTTTATGCCTCTCCCTCCCAAGGGCTAGACTTATAAGAATAGTTTCATTATCTTTAAATTGTGATAAAATTTTGATCAATTTGTTCATGGTTCAGCCATGGAAGAACAAATAGTAACTGAAAAATTACAAAATTTCAACACCGAAATGATGTATTGAGAGATAACTTTTCGTAAAAAAGAGAGGTATGAGAAGCAACATCTGATGATGTCAGTCTTGTATGGAAATCTTGAATGTAGAAGATTAGTTACCCTGTGTGGCAGTGCATTGGGGGAGATTAACATTGGTTTTGTAAGGGTTGTGATGGGGAGAGGTGGGAAAGAAGGGAAAACTGTTAGAGGAAATTATTAAATGAGTAGACAGCAGTTACAAAGGAGACCTATTGACTTTGAGCTTGCATTTGGGAAGAAACTAGCGGTAGTGGATGCTCACAGGGGCTGCAGATGTCACATTTGCATGTTGACACTTTCTGAGTTTTTTAATTGGTTAGTTTATTTATTTAGATTTCAAATGTTATCTCCCTGCCCAGTTTCTGGTTTGCAAACATCCTATCCCATTTCCCCCTCCCCCTTGCTTCTATGAGGGTGCTCCCTCCAATTCTCCAACCCTGCCTCACAGCCCTAGCATTACACTACTCTGGAGCATCCAGCCTTCACAGGACCAAGGGCCTCCTCTCCCATTGATGCCAGGTAAGGCCATTCTCTGCTACATATGCAGCTGGAGCCATATGTCCCTCCATGTGTAATCTTTGGTTGGCATTTAGTCCCTGGGAGCTCTAGGGGGTCTGGTTAGTTGATATTGTTGTTCTTCCTATGGAATTGCAAACCCCTTCGGCTCCTTTAGTCCTTCCCCTAACTCTTCCATTGCTGTCCCCTTGCTCAAGCTTCTGCATCTGTATTGGTCAGGCTCTGACAGAGCCTCTCAGGAGACAGCTTTATCAGCAAGGTTTTTTTTGTTTTTTTTTTTTTTGTTTTTGTTTTTTGTTTGTGTGTGTGTGGCATTTTATTTGTTTTTACTTACTTACTTTTTTTTTGATACTTTATTTACATTTCAAATGTTTTCCCCCTTTCCAGATCTCCCCTTTGGAACTCCCCCATCCTCTCTTCCTTCCTCTGCCTCTATGAGGGTATTTCCCCACCCACCCACTCTCATCTTCCCTTCTTGACATTCCCCTATACTGGGGCATCTAACACCCTCAGGCCCAAGGGCCTCTCCTCCCCCTGGTGGCTAACAAGGCCCTACTCTGCCACATATGTGGCCTGAACCATGGGTACCTCCATGTGTATTCTTTGGTTGATGGTCCAGTCTCCAGGAGCATCAGAGGGACAGGCCAGTTGACACTGTTGATCCCTCCATGGGGCTGCAAACTTCCTCAGCTCCTTCAGTCCCTTCTCCAACTCCTCCATCTGGGACCTCACAATCAGCCCAATGGTTGCTCTGAAGTGAAACTTGGGAATTACCAACTTTAGGGCTAATAACCACTTATCAGTGAGTACATACCATGTTCATACTTTCGTGACTGTGTGACCTCTCTCAGGATGATATTTTCAAGTTCCATCCATTTGCCTGCGAATTTCATAGAGTCATTGTTTTTAATGGCTGAGTAATATTCCATTGTGTAAATGTACCACATTTTCTGTATCCATTCCTCTTGGCATAAGCAGTAGTGTCTGGGTTTGGTGGCTGCATATGGGATGTATCCCCAGGTGGGGCAGTCTCTGGATGGCCTTTCTTTCAGTCTCTGCTCCACTCTTTGTCCCTGTATTTCCTTTAGACAGGAGCAATTCTGGGTTAATATTTTTGAGATGGGTGGGTGGCCCCATCCCTCAAATGGGGACCTTACCTAACCTCTGAATATGTTCTCTACAGGTTCTCTCTCCCCTTTGTTGGATATTTCAGCTAATGTCATCCCCATTTGGTCTTGGGAGCCTCTTGCTATCCTGGCATCTGGACTTTCTGGTGGCTATCCCCAGTTCCCCATTCCCTACATGTTGACTCTTATTGGGACCTACTTGAACTATCCTGTTTGAGCAACTAAAATTCTCAGTGTTCACTATAGTCATCAATGTGTCACCACACCCCATCTTATCAGTGAGAGTGCATTAGGATTGCCATCATTTATAGTAAATGAAAGAGGTATGAGGTTTATGTATGATCAAATACAAACCTGAGCAAAGTAATTAAAAATCTTCCATTTAATGAAACCAAAACCAAAACCAAACCAAAACAAAACAAATAAAAAAAAAAAACAAACAAAAAAACACTTTCATGAATGATGGCACTTGCCTGTAATCCTAGCACATGGAAGGCTGAGACAAAAAGACCATGAGTCAGAAGCTAGTCTGGGCTACATAGCCTAGCCATTTCATAAACAACCAAACAATAACTGTCTTGTCATCTTACAGCATAAATATTCTACTCATAAATTAAACTCTTTTTCCTGTCATCATTTTATTAAAAACAAAAAAAGTGAATGTTTCTGAGCCATATTAAAATGCTTGTGACTTTCTCAGGAAAGTATTATTATTTACTTTTTCTACTCTAATAATGTCTTCAATTTGTCAATAGTCTGTAAGACAGCTTAGAAGAGGCACTTAAGCATGTCAACAAGGCAGAGTGTATTCATACCCATTTAAAACCGATCAAGGAATTAGCTAGTGAAACAAAGGCAGCGAGGGGATTAAGGAATTAATTAAACTTTACAAACAGAGCTACAAGTGGATGTGAAATTGCTGTAAGCATGAAAAATAGTACCTTTGGCATTCACTTGTTTCTAACCATAATGAATAAACTCTTTGAAGTAGAATAGAAGGATTGATTTAACAATGGGTGAGAACTCAGAGGAGGGATGAGTTGTTATTGAGATGAGTAATTGGAATTACATAATGTTCTTCAAGGATGAATATTCAACAACAATCATTACATATAGTCAATACAGTAATTTGGTGAAATGAAAGTGGTTTAGCAACAAAAATTGTACTCAAAATTTTAGCAAATATTTTTCCATATAATTTAGAAGTATGTGTCCTAAATACAAGGAGAAGTTTGTGTATAGATCACGTGAGTTAATAGAACAAAACCACAGCAGGAAATCAATTTTGAAAGGGCTAGGTTAGGAGTTAGTACTTTGGATGACTGGATGATCCTATGCTGGAAACTAACAGAGAAACACAAAACTCATTTTCAGATGTTATTAGAGCTACACAAAAGAGACATTATCCAGGGTAGACTAACACACACACACACACACACACACACACACACACACACTCACACACACAGGCTTTCTCCTGCATGTAGTCATGTTTCCTGAGGAAGGATTCCTTGAACTAACATTCTTTTATACTTCAATAGGAATGGTTTGATTATCATTGTCTCATATATCTGTTCACTGGGACATAAAGATAATGTTCTCTCATCTTTGTACTAGTGGCATGCTATTGGTAAAGTCTCTGGGCAGCCATTAGAAGTTTGTATATGTGAATCAGCAAGTAGGAGATGTGGGACACAAGATTACACCAGGTCAGACCCTCTCAAATTACTGTAGTGACAGTTTATTAGGAGAAGAAAATAAAATGTTCCCCAATTCCCCACTATCATTGACCTACATGATTTAGATTTATTTAATATTCTCTAATTGCTTGCCATAATTCATGTAACATAAAGTAATAGGGTACTTGATATTACTATGCAGTATAACATGCAAGTGACTGGAGAGATGGTTCAGCAGGTAAGAGTGCTTGCTCTGAAAACGAGAGGCTATGAGATCAGATACCTAGGACACATGTCAAAGCCAAGCATGGTAATGTGTTCTTGTACATCCAAGATTGTTGGGTGGATACAGCCTGAGAACTCATGGGAAGACAATTCTAGCCAAAGCAGTGAATTTCAGGTTCAGAGTCTGATTCAAAAATAAATACACACATAAATAAATAAATACATAAATATGTAAATAAGTAAATATCAAGGACAATGACAACAGAGGAAGACACTCAATAGCTTCCTCTGGCTTCTACTTTTGTTAAAATAACCTTATAACATGTATTGAACCAGTAAACATACACACACATATACACATACACCAACATAATATACAAATGTATTAACAATATAAGGCTTGAATACTTTCTAATATACTCTTGCAACCAATGTTTAAGAACAAGTGAGTTAACCAGCTGGTTCTAGAAATACATTCCTAGAACATTGGGAAAACTGAGGCAGTAGGATTGCATATCTGACTCCCTACCATACCTTCCTTACCATGGTGGACTGTATCCCTTCAAACCTTGAGTAAAAATAAACTCTTTCTCCATTACATTGCTTGAATCAGTGATATCTCAGTGCAAGAAGAAAAGTAACCAATGCAGGAATCCCCAGAAGCGATTACAAACCTGGACTGTCTTTAAAATAGGGTGCTTTGACCACAGACAGTGAGCAGTTTTATGCTTAGTGCATGGGGGAAAGCAAGAAAAGAGTCCTCTCCATGTTCCCACAAGATGATGTATGCACATATGCACTTGTTTGATTTTTCATTTTTAACTGTTACAGTTTGTCTCTGGGTTTTCTTAGGAGTTTAGTACAGAGGAAGTGACCTTCCCCATTGAAATTGACTTCCAAATTGTTATGATCAGAAAGGTTCTTGAATATAAAGGTCATGGTATCTGCATGGGTCAAAGCACCATTGGGTGATGGGCTGAATAATATTGCAATCAGCATAGATTCATAGCTGTACAGTATAAAACAGTAAATAAATATTTAATATGGGACCATTTACTTTTAAAGAAATACATTATATTGAACTCTAGAATTACTTCAGTAAAAGCCACCATTAACAGTCTCTGGAGATACAAATTTTATACTCTTTAATTGTATAACTAAAGTTACAATATTTGGTGATCAGTATCTCCTTTACTTATAATTTCTTATCTCTCAGTAGTCTGTGGTCTCAACTAATGGGAAATCTTTTCATGGGATCGTTATTCTCAAGATTTAGTGAGAACTCGGAAAGCCAATGTGACTGTGGAGGAACCTGGATGAGGCCTAAGCAGATATTTCTGGAAAGGGATCATCTAACCATTCCAGTGTAGGCTGCTTGTCATTTTTATTAAATAAGTGATACTATGTTGCATCCTATTTGACTACCAGTGCAAGTGATATGAATTTAAGCTGATATTAAATTTAAACACCATATGATGCTCCTGTGTCTTGCTAATGAGACTTTTATTCTTTTTTTTTTCTTGAGCCCCTAAAATTTCAAAGGCACCTAAAACCCAGCCTACTTGGGATGCCTCAATTTGAGAATTTATCTTTACATACATACATCCAACATCTAGAATATGACATTGTGTAATTCTGAAGCAGAAACACTCATGCTTTCTTGAATGCAGCAACTCCCGTCAAAATGCTTGGTATCAATCAAAACTAAGCACTCTCTATATGTAAACAAAATAGCCAAGTTATGAAACCTACAAACTCAAAAATTATAGGCAGGAAAAAGGCTTTTCCTTTGTTATTGAGTGAAGTAATAATCACATGGATTTCTTTGGTTTTATTTTTTATCTTTGGTTTGTCAGCCCCTTGTTTTCATTACACTAGGACAGTTAGGTATCCTAAGCATAGAGAAGAGAGTAAAGTCAATGGCACCAGGTCTAGGAAGAAGCAAAGAGTTTGAGGAGAGTCTTCTAACACACTCTTCTGTTCCTCACTTCCAGCATCTTTTCCTCCCTGTTATTTTCAGAAGTGACCATTTCATAGGCTTTGGAAGTGCACTTCTGAGGTTTTTCTGCCTGCCTATGGAGAAAGGATTGTTGATATTTTCTATTAGTCCTTTGATGACTTGTTAGCTCCACAAAGGAATTTCGACTTCACAGGGAGAAGAAGTTATGCCCTACTGTTACTCACGGCAAAGATGGCTTTCATCAACTAGCCAGTAAGGACGTCATAAACAGTATCAAGTAAATCACCACTTTGAAGGTATGTGCTTCAAACATTCCCTAAGGGAAGCCAAAGAACCTAACAAAGAGTGAGTATTCACTACTGTGGTTTCAGATGTCCTTTATTGAAAGAAAAGGATACAGAAATCTGAGGTACAAAACAATTAAAATAAAATAAACCAAAAGATATGGAAAATAGAATATTTTATCTGCATTTATATTTAAAGGAATGACTATAGGCATAGTTTTTTGCAACCTATTTTTTTCACTAACATCCACATGGGCTTAATAACTAAGAAGTAAAGCTTGACGGAGAGAGTGTTTTGAATCTTCATGAGTTGAAAAATGTCTAATGTGCTTGAAGCTACTTACTCTGAATCTGATAACTGCCTGAACTTATTTATCCCTAACCAAAATAGCCAAAATAGCCCAAGTCAGGCTCATGCACGAAGAATGGAGCCATATGTACCATCCTTGCAAAGCAAATATCTACCAGACTTTGGGAACAAACCACAAAGCTAATAGCCATCAATAGCCATCATCTGACCATAACCAGCAGAGAATGTGCTATTTTACTCACATCAAGTAATTTAAAATTCTATATTACTATGGGTTTGTTTTCTCTGAGTTAAGCAATTTTTGATAAGATGGCCCTCCAAAAATTGCAGAAAAATTCCAATGGAACTCTACAATTATGTGATTATAGGATTCTTTATTATTATTATTATTATTATTATTATTATTATTATTATTATATTTTCTTTATTTACATTTCAAATGTTATATATTCTTTCCTGTTTTTCCCAGCAACCTATTCTTAACAAGTGTTCAGCCTCTCCTCTAGGCCACCACCCAGCAGCGGTAGTGGAAGAGAAAGGTTATCAGGATGGGGAGGTGGACCTGTTCAGTAATAGTTCTTTGGGGTGAGCTTGATCTTCTTGAGTATCAGTTCAGTCCCATAGCAAACACCAAATATGATTCAGCAACTGCAAACCAGTACTCTTGGCAGGCAGACACCAGACACAAACCAGCATCTATAGTCTAGTCCTTTTAGCAAGCAGACAACAGGCAGCTGTAGTTCAATCCTGAAGAAACCACCACACTCACCAAATGGCTGTGGTGAGGCCACAGAAGTGGCAAGTTGCCACAGGGACCTCATGAGCAGTTCTTGGGTGAATTTCTCTCAATGGCAGCATTATCAGAAGTTGAGCTCAACAACACTATGCAAGGTGAACCAATACATGCAAGTCTTATCAAAGAAAAGTAAGGCAGAGCAAACCATGCCAAGGCTCAGTACTTCGCTTCCACTGTCGGTGGGTCACATTTCTACTCCTTCATCAAGTGTCCTTTCACGTGTCTGCTTTAGCAAGACATACTTTCACCTGTGTGCCCCAGCAAAACATCTGACATAACTGACTTTCCCAAGAACTAGAAGCATCCAATTCAAATGACTATATTCAAGGATGAATCCAATCAAAATAATGTGTATTTGCAATACAAATGCTTGATGTAACTATAAAATTAATGATGATGATGATAATAATAAATTATGTGACTAGTTATCACAAGTCATATGTAAAGATACATGCAAACATACCTACACAAATGAATAGGCAAAGACATAAATGTCAAGGACTGCCATATGTCTCTTTAAAGTTCACCTCAATGGGAGCATTTCTTAGTTATTGTCCTTCAGGAATGTCATAAGAAAGGGTTGGGAAGATATAGATGCTCATTCTTATGTGGTCCATGTGTATCATGAAAAGCCTCCTCAAAGACTTATCAAATAAGTCTCCTCCCCCACTCTCAGTTTAAGTACATCCTATACAATTTGAATTTGAAGTGTCCCATGAAGGCTGATGTGCTAAAAGCTTGTTTGGCAAGTGAGGGGCCTTTGGGAAAGTGATAGCATTGTGAGCAGAAGCGTTCTAATCTCAGCAACAGATGCAAAGCTTGAAAATAAAATAAAATAAAATAAAATAAAATAAAATAAAATAAACCTCAGTGAGATGCAGGAAAAGAAACTTGTGTCTTCAGTTAAGTTTTTATTAACTCCCTGGCAACTGCCAGAAACACTCCTCCGCTCAGTACAACACCAGCTACCGAATCCCAGGCTCCTGAGTTAAACAATTACTATTCTAAGCCACTGAAATGTATAATGATTGAGCAATACTTTGACAATAATCAAGTGATCTGTCTGTTCATAAGAGAGAAAAGTGTTCCGATATTAACCACTAAATATAAAAAGAATGAAGTCAATGTTCTGAAAATCCATGAGTGAAAATTAATGCATCTACCAAATGGAAATAGATTTGTGGTATCCATGGATGCAAATTTCATTAGCAGAACCCAGGACACATTAACATTCCAAGGTTTTGATGAATTAGAATATGTTAAAATTAAGTATTTCTGCAAATTAAAAACACTATTAAGAGTCCAAAGATAACAACTTTTGCCTGTACGTGGAATATGTTCTTCTAGCTGGGCTCCCTTGTCTGGCATCAGTGGGAGAGCATATGCCTACCCTCTCAGCGACTTGATGTGCCAGGTTGGGGGATACCCTGGGTGGGCCCCACCCCACTCAGAGACGAAGGGGAGAGGGGGAAGGATTGTAGGAAGGGTTACTGGGAGGGTGGCAGTGAGCAGGATCTAAAGTGAATAAGTTATATAACACACACACACACACACACACACTTCAAGTTAAAACAAAATCTTTTAAAATAAATGTAAAACTGTTACAGAGGAAAGCGTCATTTGCCATGAAGGAGGAAAGCATACGCCTTAGCCAGATCCATGCTTTCCCATCTTCCTGCTACAGTGAGCACGTGAATGCGTGCGTGCTAACAATTGGTTCTCTAAGCCTTTCTGCCGTATGCATATCTTCAAGTTCCTGGTCTCCTAAACCATACGTGCAAACGAAGAACGACCACAAGTTGCTCTGTTTAGCTGTCTTCAGTGTGTACACAGAAGTGCAGGATTCTGCTTCTAAACCAAGCATGGGGTTCAGCTTGGCAAAAAGAATAAATTTTAGTGGGGGGACTGGAGAAATATGAAAAGAATAAATAAAACCAGCTGCATGGAGTGGAGGTAATAGTTGGTGCCAATAACTAATTCATTTTCTCTCTGCATGCACTCATTACATATAGAAGTGTTTTTCTTCGAGGGCTATGTAATGAGTATGTCCGCCCCCGACCATGTAAGCCCCAGAGCTGCAGTAAAGAGGTCATAGGCAATCGGGAAACCAGAGCTCTCGCTTGGATTTGCTCTTAATTTTTTTATGAAGTATGTTAATCGCCACCTCACTCCCCACACTTTATAATTAGAATGACACTTACACTTTCACCTTACTAAGTGTTTCTGAAAGGCTTTCAAATTTAGGTTATGAGTTTTATTACGACTATATTATTAACTTTGAACTACTGCTACACAGCGTTCTATGTAAATAAGTTCCAGGGGACTTGGCTTCTGTCTACCTAGCAGGGTATTTTGCGGCTGGCATAATCTAATAGGAGGCTTTCTGAAGAGATGCAAATATACAAAAAAGTAACACCTTCTCTTTGTAATTAAGTAAGGCTAAGAATAGCTGTTTGTTTGATTGACTATAGCTGTGAAGCCAACCAAGTGTGTGTCAAGTTGCCAAGAAAATGCTGAGATTCTACATCCATTCTCCAGGTCTCTTGATCAGCATGGGTTTTATTTTTAAAACCCCCCAACATTCCTATCCTACTTTTTACCTGCTGGTTGACTCCATGCCTACATGTAGAGCACCTAGACAACATATCATCCAGACAACCAGCAGCACGTTGCTCCATAGATCCACTTCTGTACCTTAATTTTTGGCTTTCCATGGAGTACCTAGATCTCCTTAGAATTAAAGTTTAACACATCATTAGTGGCTGTATTTGCATCCTTTCTTTTCCTGGGCAATAATATTTATGTTCTTATGTATACAAACTACTTTGTGTACATAAACTTTGTTCAGTGTTATATTTTTAAACTCTGGAACAGAGTCTAATTTACTGATAAGTGTTCATCTATAATCTGTGGAATGAAAAAACATGGGAGATGATTCTGCTTTCCTGCACAGTGATCTGTGGACAATTTCCATAAGCTTTTCTTAGACTGAGTGTTAGGAAGGCGTAAAGTCCTACCCATTGGTGCTTTCCTTGTTACTCATCTACATAATATTTCTTGGCTTTCAAGTCCCTTTCACACCTCTATACCTTACAACTGTCTCCTTTTGTACCAATAAATGCCATGTTTTGCTGAGTCCAGCCAAGCTTCATCCTGGAAACACACTGCAGTGACATGAGAATGAAAAAAGGACACACATACACACACACACACACACTAACATAAACGCTGGGATAGGCTGGGCCATGTTTGCTCTGCTAAAGGCGTACCAAATGCCAAAAAGCCAGAATCTCGGGGTATTTATTATAAACAGCAGAAGGAGTAGTTTGCTGTTCTTGGCAAAACTTGAGCAAACTCAGACTCTAGTCATCTAAAAGGAAGAAGCTGTGGTCCATGCATTTTGTTTCCCCTCTCAAACTTCACACATAGACCAGAGGAAGGCTATGCCAGTTCCCATAGGTCTGAGGCCTTGGTCATTGTCAATCATGCATGTCTGTTTGTTTTGAGATTGCATTTTAATCTCAATATTTCTTTCTTTCTTTTTTTTTTTTCTTTTTTCTTTTTTTTCTTTTTTCGAGACAGGGTTTCTCTGCGTAGCCCTGGCTGTCCTGGAACTCACTCTGTAGACCAGAATGGCCTCAAACTCAGAAATCCACCTGCCTCTGCCTCCCGAGTGCTGGTATTAAAGGCGTGCGCCACCACTGCCCAGCTAATCTCAATATTTCTACCTTCCTTTTCTTTCCTCCAAATCCTCCTATGTAGTCCTCCCTATCCATCTTCACCTTTCTCATCAGTTGTTATTACATGCATCTGTGTATTTCTGTATACACATGTTCTTAAACATAACTATTTGAATACATATCATGCTATTTGTATATATGCTTTCAGGACAGGCTATTGGACATTGGACAACCAACGTGTGTGTTCTTCCCTGGAGGACTACCTCTCCTTCTTCAAGCTTTCTTCGGGTGTCTGTAGCTCACTGTGTAGAGTTGAGGTCTCGTGAGATTTTCCCTGTACACACTGGCAAGTTTGTTGGTGTCGTGTTTGGATGGTCATGTTGGTGAGGCTTTATGGGTGTAGTGTCTGATGTTACTAGGAGATACAATCCCTGATCCTCTGGTTCTTAACACCTTCAAATCTCTTCTACAATGTTTCCTGAGCCTAGGGTGTGGGTGTGTGTGGAGTAGATTGAGATGAAGTTCCAACACTCTTCATTTTACTTGGTTATGGTTTTCTATAAACATCTTCATTTGTTGCAAAGTTTACAACTTTGTTGAGGGGTGATGGAAACTACACTTGTTTGTGGATATAAGGACATAACTTTTTAGAAAGTTGCTAGGAATTATACTACATTAATAGTTTTAGATTTCCTCCAGTCATCATGATTTCATTAGCACTGATTAGTTAGCTGGGTTTCCAGTAACAGGCACAATAATATTCTTGTATAGTGAATCTTTAATTAGAGTGTAACTTGTTGCTACTAACTTAATGGTGTGCCTCTACTGCTTCTATAGGGTTTACTATCATGCTGGATGTTGATGTGATTCACAGGCATTGTTTCTATTGCTGGGTTCAACTGTTGGTTATAATTCACATATTTCAGTCTATAATATAAATATAGTGTATAGTGTCTTAATCAACTTTTTTTTTATCTGTGTTGATGATGCTCCTCCAAAGAGACAAACCACCTAATAATGACTCCAATTCTAGACATAAGCAGTCCTATTTTGAGTTGTTGGCCTGGCTATCTAAGAGGATCACAAACCGGACAGCCTAGTACTTTGCCCTTGATTACTCTTTAGAGGTAGAAGGTAAGTCACTACTGCGGAGGACACCATGCTCCTCAGGAACAGCTGTCTTTGATAACCTCTCCCTGAGAACTGGGGTAAGAGCAGGTACTACAAAAGCTTCCAAAGAAGGGGGCAATCAACAGTCTGACTTGCATTCTAGTTCAACTTGGCAGTGTGTTCTCCATCATAGCACTACTGATAAACATACAATAGACAGTATATTTAATGTGACCTTCCTTTCTTTAGTAAATTAGTTTTACAGGAGCTGGAGCAATTGGTTAGTTGTTAAGAGTACATACTGGACTTTCATAGGATCCAAGTTCGGTTCTTAACTCTCCTGTTGATCTATACAAACTCATCTATACCTCTGGCTTTGAAGGATTTCAAGCCCTTTCTAGACCCCCTTTCTAGACCCTATAAGCACCTGCATTACATTTGGATAAACCATACATACAACACACACACACACACACATTAATTCTAAAACAAATTAAATCAACAGATAATATATTACCCTATTCTAAATGCCTTAAAATAGAATAATAAACGGGCAATTCTTTAGTATTTCCTTTCTAAATAGGAAAATACTTATTGATTCAAATAAATAAATGTTCCATAATATACAATGATGGTGCAATAACAGTGGTCATTGACAACATTTTCAATATGAATAGGATATCTTATCAGTTGCTATTTGAGTTACTATTGACTCCTATATAAATAAAGATTGATCCATTAGAAACATAAGATAATTTAAATTCCAGTCAGAGTGTGGCAACATTTAGTCACAACTTTCCCAGAAGCCATCCTTTTACTGAAGTAGATTAGGATGTACAAAACCTCCAGTAGTCTCTGAATCTCTCTCATAGGATCAGGACAATGTGAAGGTAGTTGTACCTTTAGCATTAATCAAGTGTCTGTTTATAATTATATAACTATATAGTGACTAACATGGAATATTTCAGTATAGGAAATTTTAATGTATACAGAGAGGGAATAAGAGTATAATGGGAATATAGCTAAACAATGACAATCTGTCAACTATTATATTATTCTTTCATTTCTTCTCATATTTCCTATTAGCTTTTCCTTAATATATTATCCATCTATTTTTTATGATCTTCACAGGTGAAACCACATTTGCACAGTATCTCTTGATAATTATAGTATAGTCATGACATTTGAATTTATCTTTTAAAAACTCTCATGTAGTATTAGAAAATATTGATCTTTTTCCAGTACAGTTCAAGAACATCTGATGGAGTGTATATTATTAATTTTTACATTGAAAATTTTAATTATTATTTTGAGGTTATAATGTAAATACATCATTCCCTTTCCTTCATCAAAGTGTCCAATATACCCCTTCCTGCTCTCTTTGTTATGACTTATTTTTATTAATAATTGGATATATATGCACATATACAATACATATAATGTTCCTTGCATGTATGTTATCAGGGCTAACCAATTGGTATTGGTCTTTCCTGTGGAAGATTATTTCTCTAGGTCTCAGAATCTCTTACTTACTTGTAGGGTTAATGTAGGGTTGAGGTCTTGTGAGCTTTTCCCTGGCAATGCTAACATGTCTATTGAAATTGTCCTTCCTCAGCTCATGTTTAAGCACTCATCCTGGTGAGCCTTCATTCATATAGCCTCTGACATTCCTAGAAGACACTATCTGACATCAAGTCTGTGTAGTTCAGCATGACCTAGAACTCTTGATTCTCCTGATCTTCCAGGAGCTATGTGATCTGAATCACAATAGCTGGTTTGTACTATGCTTGAGACTGAACTCAAGGTTTTCTGCATGTTCCTTAAGTATTTTTCCAACTGAGTTACATTTCCAGCCCAGGACAAGGAATTTGATAGTTAATATGCTTTTACACACTATTTGTGCATTCCAATATTGGAGTACTGTAGTCAAGTGACTATGTTCTTGTTTCCATTTTTAAAATAAAGTCAGTGGTTGCCAGGAGATGTTATGCTTACTCATGAAGAAAATCTTGTCTTATCTTCACTCTCATTGATAACAAGTTTTGTCAGTACTTCATTTCTAGTAGGACTCTCTTAAACCCAGGCTCAAATACTTCAGTAGACTCTTACCCAGAATCAATTATTCCTCCATTCTAACAGGATACAGAGCGAAAAAAGTATTACAGTAGTCAGTATGAGATGAATAGCTTTCTTTTAAAATGAAAACAGTTATACTTCATGTGTGAAAGAGGTCATGAATCAGTTTTTATAGCTGATTTTTAACCCCAGTGTCTAGTCTGGTAACTGTCAGCTTGGGTTGGCTCTTGTGTTTTAACTCATTAAAGTTACCACAGGCTCCCCATATATTTATGGGGAGACTATATCTAAACTGAAAAGCCTTCATGGAAAGAGGCAGCACAGGTATACTGTCTTCACTCCCTTGGAGTAATGATTATCATATGAAAATCATCTTGCCTCAAAGTCTTATTCCACCAATAACTACTCTTGGGCAAAAACAGTCACACATGATCAGTCCCAATTTTCTTACATGCAAAACAAAATTAACTCCTCCATCGCAGCTTCTGCTTAAGTTGTAATTTAAATAGGCTTTAAAGTACTATGTAACTTCCCAATTAAATTGTATTGGAGAAGTACTGTTAAGCAGACTTGTTTGCTACTCAGCATTTTTCCATCTACAATTTCCATTCTACTTGTGTATTATTTATAATCCTTCCTGTTTTATGTTGTGCGGTTACCTCTGTATTGTTCAATAAATAACTGGTTCTCCCATGGTGCCTCTACATGCTCATATCATTGCCTAAAGATAATTAATATAATTGCCATGTAATTGAGAATTTCAGAACCATGATGTTCTCACTTCACAAACCTTTCACAAAAAGGTATGCCTCGGATACCTTTTCAAGGAGTAACTCTGCTGTGCTAAATATGCTTTGCGGGTTTTTGAAGGTCCGTTCTGGTTTTTCCCATTTGTAGTTCTTCAGCTTTAATCTGGAAGAATATTTCCACCAGGCAACTAATTTATTGGCAAGGGTATCAAAAATCCAAGTTGTGTATTTAGAACTGCAGAAGTGTTTATATATTGTAGATAAAGGGAACAGATGCAGCTATTGTTCTTTGCCTTACCTTGATCATCCAAAACAAAAACCTTTAGTGAACACATTTCATGTTCCAAGCTGATAGACTAGCTGTCCAGAATTATGCTCTCTTGTATAATTTTATCCCCTCAGTTGGCAAACACATTAGCCCTGCTGAGGCCCAGACTTTGCACTGGGTGCTGAGATCAGGATATCTCAAAGGATGAAGCTACAATTAGGATAAAGATATTAAATGGCTTTCTAAAATTTCTCATCTTAGAAAATACTACATTTCATAATGGGGGACAATAAGTGTTCACATGGGCAGACTACCAAAAGTTAGTCAAAGGTTGTAGAAGAGAAAAATAAACAAACAAAAACAATAAAACGGAAACTGGTCTAAACCAGATATGGTAGGTACCTATAACTCCAGCACTTGAGAGATGGAGGCCTGAGCATCAATAGATCAAGACCAGCTGATATACAAAGACCAGGGATACATGAAATGCTGCCTTAAATTTTTGTCTAAGGTTCTCACACAAGAAAAATCTCCAATTTAAATAGCTTCAGTTGGGTACTCTAAAAATCATAGCACCTGCTGCTCTATGGTGCTGGAGGATCTAACTTCTTCAGAAACATTTTATTCTGAGTCAAGAGGTGGAAATATTTAGGCACAGGGGTAGGAGCAGTGAAATCAGTGCAGCCTTTGCTGGAGGACCCTTCTCCTAAAGGCAGAGGTAGACTTGGTTTACTTGTATTTTCCAGTGATAGGAAGGCAATAAGGATTATGATGATCTGTGGTATTTGATTATTATGAGAGACCTTAGAGCCAGGAGTGGTGGTGTATGCCTTTAATATCAGACCTGCAGGAGGATCTTTGTGAGTTCCAGGCCAGCTAGCATCGACATATTGAGATTCTCTCTCAAAACCAACATACAACAACAATATGGGCTCTTCATATGTTGTCCAAAACATGATTTTACTAAGGTTGTTTTGCCATCTGATTGATTTATACACACATCTTAAATATCTTAAGAAAGTTCCACACATTACTCAGTAACTAATGAAAATTACTTGACCATGTAAATTCTCTCTTTCTTGCAAGCTTGCTCATGAACATTTTGAAAATATTATAGAAATTCATTCCAATGGACCACAAGGCCATGAGTCAAGAGCTAAAAATAAAGGGAGTCAGAAGATACTGTCTTGACCTTCTGTCTTCCAATGATTTTTAATACAATGCAAACAAAAAAGTAACTAGTATAAAATAAATGAAACAAAAAGGTGTTAAAGATGTTTTTGTTTAAGTGCATTTATTGGAATATAAGAAGTGTAAGGATTGATGTTCCACACCGATTACCACAGTTTAAAACCTAAATATAGAATATCAAAAACAGAGATGGTGTGACATATAAGAGAAAGGTGGAAAGGTTAAGAAGCCAAGGCATGATCGAGGAAATTACCCCAAACTTCTTTTCTTATTTTCTGGCATAAATCTTCTAAAGAGGAACTTAAGTATTCAAGAAAGTAGTTAGAATAGAAATTTCAAACCTAAGGAACACAAAGTAGTATATAACCTTCAATTATGTAATCTCACAGTAATTTTTAAAGTTCAGAACTGTAAGTATAAACTTATCTTACAGTTATGATGTTTTAGGTTAAAGGAAAACAGACTAAAATATTCATAAATAAATCAATTGCCATAGTTAATTTTGAAATATGACTCCTCAGGGAGCTAGAGAGACAGTTCAGGCTGATACAGAGAACCTGAGTTCAATTTTTGGGACCCACATTGAGTGGCTCATGACCAGTAACTCCAGATCTAGGGGATCAGAAATCCCTTTCTGGATTTCTGCACACACATGTACACAGAAATAAATAAAAATAAAAGGTCTTTGGAATATTAAAACCATTATGTGTACATAAATAAGATAAATGATGATCTGTATATATGACATAAATTTTACACTTATGGATTTAAATAGATAAGAAGATAGATGGTACATAGATGATGAATAGATAGATGATAAATTAATAGATATATAGATAGATAATAGGCCAGAACTCTTTCATTAAATTGTTCTATTAGCATAATTAATTAACTTAGCTATTTGGTCTACATAGATTATGTCTCTCCTATCTCTGATGCGTACTTAAAGACTTATTCCATTCTCATAGCTTCTATTTGGGAAGTTGAGCAGGGTCTTCATGATTAAATGGAGAATGTCTTCCCTTCATAAATCAAGTGAGATTAGGTATGAAGACAACTGGCAACATATATTTTAACAATGAGAGCATGATTTTGGAATTTACTTACCACATGCATAATTTTATTAAACAACAATGTCAAGTTACTGAACTAAGAAAAGCTAATAGACAATTGTCTGTAAAAAATGAATTTGGAATACTGGTGTTTCATATAGTTGATTTTTGCAAGATGTATATCAGAGATATAATTTTTATATAATTATAGAAGGTCACATTATATTCACCTTATTAAAAAGGATTAGAATGTGACTGAGTTGTAAAATTTCAAAGTATTCAATGCAAAAATGAATCTCTACCCTAGAAGAGTGATTATTACCATTTCATTCTTCCTAACCATGATTTTCCTTCAGACAGTAACAAATTGAGCAAGGTATGAGGATCGGAACGACTTCCATGCACAGCCTTACTTTGCATTTTCTTTAGACTGCATATATAGAGACTGATTAAATTATTTTGTTATCTCAATAAGCATGGCAAACTTATGCAGTTTTAATTTTGACCACCACATTAGCTCTGAGTTGTTTTTCTTTTTTTCTGTTATTTCTCCTTTTTTTCTTTTTCTTTCTTTTTTTTCTTTTGATGATGCAGCCTACAAATTTGAATATGCTTGACTGGTCTTAGGATGTGGAACCTGAAAGTTTTCTTCAGTATCAGCAGCCTCCAATGTGGGCATCTTTAATTTGTAACTGCTTTGCTTATATTCTGGAACAGACCCACAACACACAACCCGTACATTAACTTCCACTGTAACTGCCATTCGCAAATCACCTTTTATAAAACCCGATCAACAGATTTCGTGAAATAATTTCCAGAAATGTAATTTTTCACCAGCTCCTTTACAATCCGTCAATGTAATTTATAACTGTTATTTGAAAGCTTTAATTTCCTGGTGGGAGTTCCCTTATTGCACACCCAGGATAAAGGATTAGGGAATGCTGTATTTCTTAATGTGAATGTTCCGGCAGACAGAAGTTTGCTTTTCAGGGCTCTGCTCACTAAGCTGATCTCCTTCAATCCCACACCACCCAAAAGCTAATTTCCACACCCTCTTTCTCATGCTCATCCAAAAAAGAGGGGCAAGCGCTTAAAACCAGGAAATCATCTTCAGTGAATTTCCATATAATTTAACTCTTGACTGCTTCTCTGTACTTTTAGCTTCCTTAAAATTGAAGGTCAAGAATGCAAATAAACAGAAAGTATGTCCATAAAATATGCAATCTTGATCAGTCTCCTGGGCTTTACGTGAGTATGTTTAGTGACCTGTTCTTTTCATGTACTTTTTCTAAAAATTTGAGAAATGTTAATCGAAATTGCTGTAGTACTTAACATATTGGGGATGTCTAAAGATAAGCAAACCATGGAGCATAAACAGTATTTGTAGACCATTAGCTAATATGCAATATCCGTTCCAACAAAATTGTGCACCTTCAATAGAACAATAACAAGAATACTAAAAAAGAAGAACACAGCCAACTTTGAGTAAATGTATTTTTCTTTGTATGTGCATATAAAATACAATTGAATGTAGAAAAAATTAATAATTAAAAACAGGAATAGAAACCCTGACTAAGACAAGTCCCTTCTCCAAATTCTCCATCCGGGACCCCACGCTCAGTCCAAAGGTTGGCTGTGAGCATCTGCCTCAGTATTTGTAAGGCTCTGCCTGAGCCTCTCTGAAGACAGCTCATCATGCTTCCATCAGCAAGCACTTCCCAGCATCAACAAGAACATCTGGGTTTGGTGGCTGTATATGGGATGTATCCCCAGGTGGAGCAGTCTCCAGATGGCATTTCCTTCAGTCTCTGCTCCACACTTTATCTCCATATTTCCTCTGTGAGTGTTTTGTCTACCCTTTTAAAAAGTACTGAAACATCCATATATTGGTCTTCCTTCTTCTTAGGCTTCATATGGTCTGTGAAGTGACTCTTGGGTATTCTGAACTTTTGGGCTAGTATTCACTTATCAGTGGCTACTTACCTTGTTTGTTGTTTTGTGACTGAGTGACCTCACTCAGGATTATATCTTCAAGTTCCATCCATTTGTCTGTGAATTTCATGAAGTAGTTGTTTTTAATAGCTGAGTAGTATTCCATTGTGTAAATGTACCACATTATTTGTATCCATTCCTCTGGTGAGGGACAACTGAGTTGTTTCAAGCTTCTGGCTATTAGAAATATGGCGGCTAAGGACATAGTGGAGCATGTGTCCTTATTACATGTTGGAGCATCTTCGGGATATATGCTCAGGAGTAGTATAGCTGGATCCTCAGATAATACTGTGTCTAATTTTCTGAGGATCCTCCAAACAGAATTCAAGAGTGGTTGTACCGGTTTGCAATCCCACCATCAATGGAGGAGTGTTCATCTTTCTCCAAATCCTCTCTAGCATCTGCTGTCACCTTAGTTTTTTATCTTAGCCATTCTGAGTGGTGTGAGGTGGAATCTCAGGGTTTTGATTTGCATTTCTCTGATGACTAAGGATATTGAAGATTTCATTAAGTGCTTCTCAGCATGTCAAGTTTCCTCAGTTGAGAATTATCTGTTTAGCTCATTTTCCCATTTTTTAATAGGGTTATTTGGTTTTCTGGAGTCTAACTTCTTGAGTTTTTTGTATATATTGGATATTAGCCCCCTAGCAGATGTAGGATTGGCAAAGAACTTTTCCCAACCTATTGGTTGCCGTTTTGTCCTATTTACAGTGTCCTTTGCCCTACAGAAGCTTTGCAATGTTATGAGGTCCCATTTGTCAATTCTTGATCTTAGAGCATAAGCCATTGGTGTTCTGTTCAGGAACGTTTCCCCTTTGCCCATGTGTTCGAGACTTTTCCTCACTTTCTCTTCTATTAGATTCAGTGTACCAGGTTTTATGTGGCGGTCCTTGATCCACTTGTACTTGAGCTTTGTACAGGGAGATAAGAAGGGATCAATTTGCATTCTTCTACATGTAGAGCGCCAGTTGAACCAGCACCATTTGTGGGAAATGCTGTCTTTTTTCCCACTGGATGGTGTTAGCTACTTTGTCAAAGATTAAGTGACCATAGGTGTGTGGGTTCATTTCTGGGTCTTCAATTCTATTCCATTGATCTACCTGCCTGTCACTGTACCAATGCCATGCAGTTTTTTTTATCACTACTGCTCTGTAGTACAGCTTGAGGTCAGGAATGCTGATTCCCCCAGAAGTTATTTCATTGTTGAGAAAAGTTTTTGCTGTCCTGGGTTTTTTGTTATTCCAAATGAATTTGAGAACTGCTCTTTCTAAGTCTATGAAGAATTGAGTTGGAATTTTGATGGGGATTGTATTGAATCTGTAGATTGCTTTCAGCAAGATGGCCATATTTACTACTTTAATTCTGCCAACTCATGAGCATAGGAGATCTTTCCATCTTCTGAGGTCTTCTTCGATTTCTTTCTTGAGAGACTTGAAGTTCTTGTTGTACAGATCTTTCACTTGCTAGGTTAGAGTCGCACCAAGGTATTTTATATTATTTGTGACCATTGTGAAGGGTGTCATTTCCTTAATTTCTTTCTCAGCCTTTGACTATAAAAAGGCTACTGATTTGTTTGAGTTAATTTTGTATCCGGACACTTTGCTGAAGTTGTTTATCAGCTGTATGAGTTCTCTGGTGGAGTTTTTCATGTCACTTATGTATATGAACATATCTGCAAATAGTGATATTTTGATTTCTTCCTTTCCAATTTTTATCTCTTTGACCTTTTTGTTGTCAAATTGCTCTAGCTAGAACTTCAAGTACTATATTGAATAAATAGGAAGAGTGTGGAAACCCTTGTCTAGTCCCTGATTTTAGTGGGAATGCTTTAAGTTTCTCTCCATTTAGCTTGATGTTGGCTACTGGTTTGTTGTATATTGCTTTTACTATGTTTAGTTATTGGCCATGAATTTCTGATCTTTCCAAGACTTTTTATACTGAATGGATGTTAAATTTTGTCAAATGCTTTTTCAGCATCTAATGAAATGATCATGTGGTTTTTTTCTTTGAGTTTGTTTATGTAGTGATTTATATTGTTGGATTTCTGGGCATTGAACCATCCCTACATCCCTGGGATGAAGCCTACTTGATCATGGTGATTGATCATTTTGATGTCTTCTTGGATTTGGTTTGAAAGAATTTTATTGAGTATTTCTGCATCAATATTCATAAGGGAAATTGTTCTGAAGTTTTCTTTCTTTGTTGGGTCTTTGTGAGGTTTTGGTAACAGTGTAACTGTGGCTTCATATAATGCATTGGGTAGTGTTCCTTCTGGTTCTATTATGTGGAATAGTTTGAAGTGTATTGGTAATAGATCTTCTTTGAAGGTCTGATAGAATTGTGCACTAAATCATGGGCTTTTTTTACTTGGGAGACTTTTAATGACCGCTTCTATTTCTTTAGGGGTTTTGGGGGTGTTTAAACGGTTTATCTGATCCTGAATTAACTTTGGTATTTAGTATCTGTCTAGAAAATTGTTGATGTCATCCAGATTTTCCAGTTTTCTTGTATATAGGTTTTTGTAGTAGGATCTGATAATTTTTTTAATTTCCTCAGTTTCTGTTGTGTTATCTCCCCTTTCATTTCTGATTTTGTTAATTTGGATACTGTTTCTGTGCTCTATGGTTAGTCTGGCTAAGTGTATATCTATGTTGTTCATTTTCTCAACATAGTTGAGAATCTCTCCTGGTTTTGTGAATTCTTTGTATACTTCTTTTTTTCCTACTTGGTTGATTTCAAGCCCTGAGTTTGATTATTTCCTGCCATCTACTCCTCTTGGGTGTATTAGCTTCATTTTGTTCTAGAGCTTTCAGGTGTTGTTAAGCTGCTGCTGTATGCCCTCCCCGGTTTCTTTTTGGAGGCATTCAGAGCTATGTGTTTCCCTTTTAGCACTGCTTTCATTGTGTCCCATGAGTTTGGGTATGTTATATCTTCATTTTCATTAAATTGTAAAAAGTCTTTAATTTCTTTTCCTCCTTGACCAAGTTATCAATGACTAGAATGCTGTTCAGCTTCCATGAGTATGTGGACTTTCTGTTGTTTTAGATGCTATTGATGACCATTCTTAATCTGTTGTGATCTGATAGGAGGCATGAGATTATTTCAATCTTCTTATATCTCTTGAAGTTTGTTTTGTGTCCAATTATATGGTCAATCTTGGAGAAGGTACCATGAGGTTCTGAGAAGAAGATATATTCTTTTGATTTAGGATGAAATGTTCTATGGATATCTGTTAAATCCATTTGGTCCATAACTTCTGTTAGTTTCACTGTGTCTCTGTTTAGTTTGTGTTTCCAAGATCTGTCCAATGATGAGAGCAGGGTGTTGAAATCTCCCACTATTATTGTGTGAGGTACAATGTGTGCTTTGAGTTTTAGTAACATTTCTTTATGAATGTGGGTGCTTTTGCATTTGGAGCATAGATGTTCAGTATTGACAATTCTCCTTTGCAGATTTTTTCTTTGATGAGGATGAAGTGTCCTTCCTTATATTTTTTGATGACTTTTGATTGAAAGTCAATTTTATTTGATATTAGAATGGCTACTCCAGCTTGTTTCTTGAGACAATTTGCTTGGAAAATTGTTTTCCAGCCCTTTACTCTGAGGTAGTGTTTGTCTTTGACACTGAGGTGTGCTTCTTGTATGCAGAAAAATGCTTGCTCCTATTTATGCATCCAGTCTGTCAGTCTATGTCTTTTTATTGGGGAATTGAGTCCATTGATGTTAAGAGATATTAAGGAATAGTGATTGTTGCTTCCTTTTATTTTTGATGTTATTTTTATGTTTGTTTAGCTATCTTCTTTTGGTTTTGTTGAAAGATTACTTTTTTGTTTTTTCTAGGGTGTAGTTTCCCTTCTTGTATTGGTGTTTTCTATCTATTGTCCTTTGTAGGGCTGGGTTTGTGAAAACATATTGTGTAAATTTTGTTTTGTCATAGAATACCTTGGTTTCACCATCTATGTTAATTGAGAGCTTTGCTGGGTAGAGCAGCCTGGGCTGGCAGTTGTGTTCTCTTAGAGTCTGTATGAGATCTGCCCATGATCTTCTAGCTTTCATAGTCTCTGGTGAGAAATCTGGTGTAATTCTGATAGGTCTGCCTTTATATGTTACTTGAATTTCTTTTCTGGTCCAATCTACATGGAGTTCTGTGGGCTTCTTGAATGTTTATGTTCATCTCTTTCTTTAGGTTAGGGAAGTTTTCTTCTATCATTTTGTTGAAGATATTTACTGGCCCTTTAATTTGGGAATCTTCACTATCTTCTATACCTGTTTTCCTTAGGTTTGGTCTTCTCATTGTGTCCAGCATTTCCTGGATGTTTTGTGTTAGGAGTTTTTTTCATTTTGCATTTTCTTTGACTGTTGTGTCAATGTTTTCTATGGTATCTTCTGCACCTGATATTCTCTCTTCTGTCTCTTATATTCTGTTGGATGCTTGCATCTATGACTCCTGATCTTTTTCTTAGATTGTCTCTCTCCAGGGTTGTTTCCCTTTGTGATTTCTGTATTATTTCTATTTCCATTTTTAGGTCCTGGATGGTTTTGTTCGTTTCCTTTGCCTGTTTGATTATGTTTTTCTGTAATTCTTTAAGAAATTTTTGTGTTGCCTCTTTAAGGCAACACAAAAATTAGCTGTTTACTTGTGTTCTCTTATTTCTTTAAGGAAGTTATTTATTTCCTTCTTCATTTCTTCTATCATCATCATGAGATGGCATTTTAAATCTGAGTCTTGCTTTTCTGGTGTGTTGGGGTATCCAGGTCTTGCTGTCGTAGGAGAACTGGGCTCTGATGTTGCCAAGTAGCCATGGTTTCTGTTTCTTATGTTCTTGCCCTTGCCTTTCGACATTTGGTTATCTCTGGTGTTAGCTGGTCTTGCTCTCTCTGACTGTGGCTTGTTCCTCCTGCAAGCCTCAGTGTCAGTACTCCTTGCAGCCCAGCTCTCTCTGAGAGGTATTTGAGTTTGGAGAACTGTGGTACAGGGTCAACTCTGGGTGCAGACAGAAACCAGAAGGATCCTGTCCCCAGCTGTTCTTTGGTTCCTGTGTCCTGATGGCTCTGTGAGGGTCCCTCTTGAACTAGGAATTTGAACAGAAGTAGTGGTCTTGCCTGTGCTCTAAGGAGTGTCAGCACTCTCCTCGTACTATTTGGGTATGGAGCCCTGTGGCACAGGATCAGCTCTCTGGCCTCAGAAGGAAACCAGACAACTGCTCCTTGGTCCCTGTGTCCTGAGGGTTCAGGGCGGGTCCCTCTGAGCAGAAGTGCTGATCTTATCCCCACTCTTAGGCTTGTCCACACTGCTGGGAGGTTAGCTTTCTTCCAGCACTATTTGGGTACGGAGCCCTGTGGCACAGGCTCAGGTCCCTGTCCACAGATGGAAATTGGAAAGCTGCATTCTCAGGCTGCTCCTCATTCTCTGTGTCCTGTGAGTTCAGGGCGTATCCTTCTGAGCAGTGGTGCTGGTCTTACCCCCACTCACAGGCTTGTCCACACTCCTGCGAGGCTAGCTTTCTCCCAGCACTACTTGGGTATGGAGCCTTGTGGCACAGGTTCAGGTCCCCTGCCACAGATGGAAACCAGAAGGAAGGCTTCTGTCCCAGGCTGCTCCTTGGTCCTTGTGTCCTGAGGGTTCTGGGCGGGTCCCTCTGAGTAGAGGTGCTGATCTTACCCCTACTCCCAGGTCTTTCCACTCTCCTGGGAGTCTAGCTCTTTCCTTGTGCTATTTGGGTATGGAACCCTGTGGCCATTACATAGATTTTTAATGTCACTATTATCATGCTCAAGGCAAGTGAAGATAAAAGGTTATGCCATTAAATCTCAAAATGCTAAGTTTGAGATATTTCACCATAATGAAATAATATTTGGTTGAAACCAACTTTATAGTCGATAAAATTTGCCATTATCCCTGAAGAAATTATGTAAAAATAAAGTTCTTCATTGAATAACTTAAATTGAATACTTTAAAATTGATTGATTAAAAATTGACAATATATACTTCAAGGAATATTGAAAGCAAATGAAGTATATTGAAAAATCAACGTGAGAAAAATTAAATGGTATGCACTGAATTTCAAAAATAACCAAAAACTATGAGATATTTAAGACTGCCTAAGCCTTTTAAGAAATGTTGGGTTTTTGGTTTTTTTTTGTTTTTTTGGTTTTTTTTGAGAATTTCATACCTGTATTTAGATATTTATATTTGATATATCATGATACTATTTAATGCCATTAATGTCTCTGATCCTTCCCACTCCAGAAGACCCCCTTCATCTTACCTCCTGTTCCTCTCCTACTTTTATGTATCTGTCTTATATTTTGTGGGAGTGGGGTATGACTTACCAAGTTTAATTGGAGTTGCCTATTACAATCAATGGCAATTGCCTTTAGCCAAGCCAATAAGGGCATGATTCCCTACACACCATGGCAGAATGTTGAAATGCCCAATCTGGTTAGCTATTATGCAGGAAGCCACAGTTGTGGTGTGTCCATAACTGTAAAACCATGGCATATTCAGCAGTGTCTTAGTCTTATGGAACTCCTTCCCATCCCTGCTCTAGCTCTCACAATTTTTCTGCCTCTATTTTCACAATGTTCTGTTGGCCTCAGTATCCTGTTGCAAATATTTTGTTTAGAATTGAACACCCAATCATACCACATTCACAGCACTTTGACCTGTTATGACTTTCCACATCAGCAGTAACAAAGAAGCTTCTCTGACTGTGTCTGAGTCCAACACTAGTCTATGGAATAAATATAAATACAGGATAGCTGTCAAAATGTCCATTCAGTAAAACATGAGTAGGAGATTTCTCTTAAGACCTGTGACCTCCCTAGGCAGAGATTATTCTCAGTCGTATGTTCTTCCCAATGTAGTGGGTCTCAAATATAATTATAAATAGTTGGTTGATCCCAAAACAGCTGTACCACTAGTTCACCAATAGGTATAGCTTATCTAACTGTCAGGCCAACATTGTCAAGTTCAGAGTCCACAGAATAGTAGGCTATTGATAAACTCTTTTCGCCAGCAGCTTTTATAACACAGTATAGTTCTCTGTATGCTAGCCAGTAAGGAGGGAGACTCTTGTTCAAATCAGTGTGATTTCTCTGTGTCCTGATTCCAGTGTGTTGTCTTCAGCAACAGACACTTGCCACATAGTTCTGGTTGAAACCCAGAGAAATGGAAATAGATTATATTGCTTTGCCTGCCTCTAGAATATCCTGACCAAGAACTCATAGAGAGACATCCCATATGTGGCACTGGGATCTTTGTTTAAAAGCCTCTGGGAATAACGTTTGAACCTATGAAGGATACCTGTATTGAAAATTCATACACACACACACACACACACACACACACACACCTTTGGGAACAGTATTTGCACCTATGCAAAATACCTGTATTGAAAATTCACACACATATATTTATATGTGTATAAATAATATTTACTAAAATTTAAAAAGGTACTAAACTTTAAGGTAACATGTATGTATTAGCTTATGAGTAATGGATTTCTATATGGATTTTAATAAATCCATAGTTTCATTTAGCCATCACTCCTCTCTATGTTCAGTTTTTCCTCAATCTCCCACTTCATTCCCATGGGCACACTTCCATGCTTATAATTCCACAACTCTGCTTCATATTACATGTACAAAGCATATAAATGCCACTTTACCTGATACATGGTACATATCTATTTCAATGAGAATATTTAACTTTAGAAATTAAAATCAAACAAGAGACATTTACTATACAAGGGCATGTATGTTCATTTTCTATAAACAAAGGTATTTATATAAGTTTTTTGTTTCTTTTTGAGAGCAGCTCTCCACTACGTAGTACAGGATGATCTTGCTAATTCTCCTGCCTCAGCCTCCCAATGCTTAGATTATAGTAATGAGTCACCATACACACTTAACATAAATTCTTTGAAATTGACTCTTCAGGTAATTTTACTTACTTTATCTCACTGAGTTAAAAGAAAACATATTTGAATACACACACACACACTCACACACACATACACACACATATATATATATATAACATATATGCATATGTATATAATATGTGTATACATATATATAATAATAAAGGATATGTTACACATTTTTTCATAAAACAGAAATACTATTAATTTCAGAGTATATAATATCAGTAAAAATATAGAAAGCTAATCAAAGTTTAAGCAGGTATTCTGAAAGTTTTACTTTGGCATTGAAATTAGCTCTGATTGATACAATAAAAATGTAAATTCCAAGAGAATTAGAAATCATCAGTTGAAGCAAAAAAAACTAAGAAAGGAGACTTGAATTTGCAGTAACCCTGTAGGTTACAGGCTGTGAGAACATCAAGTCTTATGAGTTCACACTAATAAAAATGAATAATCATTTTAAACACAATTACTGTAGTGATTTGGCTTTCATAAAATACATTCTAACACATATCAATTAATTCTTTTGTCTTAAAAGTCAGGGATAACTTCATTATTTAAATATGATTCAATGGAAATTTTATTGAATATAAATGAAAGAAATTTTGATAAAAATGCAGAGATCATATAAATGAACAAATATGATTAAAGACATGACAAGGAAATGTTTGTTGAAAAACCAAAGGTTTAGTTTTATTCTTTTTGCTTTGTAAAATATTAAAATAATAAATACTACATTAAATGGTGCTGTGAATAAAAGCTAAACATAAGTTTAAAATTAAGATAATTATTTAAATCTCTCTCAACTATCATCATATTTTATAATTATATTTTGAGATTTTAATATAATTATATCATTTCCCTCTTCCCAGTCTTCCCTCTAAAGCCTCTTATTTATGTCTCCTCACTCTTTTTTCCAATCTGTGGCCTCTTTTTAATAAATTGTTGTTCTGATTCATATATCTATAATGAATACATATCACCCACTGAGTTTGTTTAGTGCTATTTATATTTGTATATATATTTTCAGGGCTGATGATTTGGTGTTGGATAACCAATTTGTGTGCTCTTCCTTAGGGAAACTATTAAATTTCATATGATTAATAATGCAGATTTTATAATGAGATGGTTTTATAATATAAGCAATGTTATAACTATGATAAGGATGTTAACACTATTTTCCATGTTGAATAAATCTAAGCAGGATTGAAAGTTACTCAGAAAATTCTGAAAGTAGTTGAAGCAAACAAAGATGGGGTTATGTAAAGAACGCCTTGAGAAAATACTCCATCAGCCAGTTTACCCTGTCAGTGTCATGTCATGGTATGTGATTTAGAAAGTAGATTCAACTCTGTCCTAGGTCTCTTTCAGATGAACACCTACAACCGAATATAGATTTTAGCATTAAACATTAAGAAATAAAATAATTAGCCTATATAAATAATACAGATTGTTGAATTTTTTTAATTTAAACATATCAAGATAAGATTCACTACGATATTCCAATTTTGAAGACTAAAATAGTTGGTTGTTTTATCTCTGTGCCAGTGTTAATTATTTTTATTGCTGTTATTAATATCCTTGCATTTTTATTGTTCAGAATTGTTTTGGCTATCCTGTTTTGTTGTTCTTCTTCTTTATTTGTTTTTGCTTTTCCACATGAAGTTGAGAATTGCTCTTTCAATGTCTGTAAAAATTTGTGTTGTAATTTTGTTGGGAATTGCATTGAATCTGTAAATTGCTTTTAAGACAGTCATTTTCACTATGTTAACCATACTGATCCATGATCACGGGAGATCTTCCCATATTCTGAGGTCTTCTCCGATTTCATTCTTCAGGGACTTGAAGTTTCTATTACAGAGATCTTTCACTTGCTTGGTTACAGTTACAAGATATTCTATAGTATTTATGACTATTGTGAAAAGTGTTGTTTTCCTTATTTCTTTTCTCAGCCAATTTATCATTTGTACAAAGGAGAGCTACCGATTTCATTGAGTTAATTTTATACCCAGCAACTTTCTTGAAGTTGTTTATCAGCTATAGTTCCCTGACAGAATTTTGGGAGTCACTTACATATACTATCATATCATCTTTGAATAGTGATATGTTTACTTCTTCCTACCCAATTTGTATCCCATTGATCTCCTTTTGTTATCTTATTGTTCTAGCTAGAATTTTAAGTACTATATTAAGTAGGTAGGAAGAGAGTGGGAAGCCTTGTCTTGTCCTGATTTTATTAGGATTGCATCAAGTTTTTCTCCATTTAATTTGATGTTGGCTATTGGTTTACAGTATATTGCTTTTATTTTGTTTAGGTATGTGCTATGAATTCCTAATCTCTCCATGACTTTAAACATGAAGAGGTGTTAGATTTTGTCAAAGGCCTTTTCAGCACCTAATGAGATGAGCATGTAGTTTTTTTAGTTTGTTTATATAGTAGATTACATTGATGGATTTTCACATATTGAACCATCCCTGTATCCCTGGGATGAAGCCTACTTGACTGTGGTGAATGATGTTTTTGATGTTTTATTGAATTTGATTTGCAAGAATTTTATTGAGTATTTTCGCATTGATGTGAAATTTGTCTGGAAAGTTTTCTTTCTTTGATGGGTCTTTTCTGTGGTTTAGGGATCAGGGTAACTGTGTCTTCATAGAATGATCAGGTAGTGTTCATAATTCTACTAGTTTTACTGTGTCTCTGTATAGTTTCTCTATGATCTGTTCATTCTTGAGAGTTAGGTGTTGAAGTCTCCCACTATCATTGTGTGAGGTTCAGTGATTGTTTTGAGCTGTAGTAAAGTTTATGTTATGAATGTGGGTGCCCTAGCATTTGAGGCACAGAAATTCAGAATAGAGACTTCCTATTGGTGGGTATTTTTCATTTAATGAGCATCAAATGTTCTTCCCCATTTGTTTTGATTGCTTTTGGTTAAAAGTCTATTTCATTGGGTATTCGAATAGCTACTCCAACTTGTTTCTTGAATGGATACAAAAAATGTGGTTCAATTACACATTGGACTTCAGATATTAAAACCAAAGACATCATGAATTTTGCAGGCAAATGGATGGAACTAGAAAATATCATCCTGAGTGAGGAAACCCAGACATGCATGCATGTACTCACTGATAAGTAGATATTAGCCAAAAATTAAAGAATACCCATGATACACTTCACAGACCCTAAGAAGTTAAACAAGAAGGCCCAAGTGAGGATGCTTAAATCCCACTTAGAAAGGAAACAAAATAATCAATGGAAGGCAAAGGGAGGGAGGGATATCTATAGAAGATAAGAAGGGAGCATGATCAGGTATGGGGGGAGACAGGAAAGATGTCCAGAGGGTAAGGAGAATGAATGGACATATGCAGTTGCCAGGGGTGGGGAAGTGGGTGGAACCTCTAGAAAGTCCCAGAGACCTGGGATGGGGAAGGCTGCCAGGATTCAATGTTGGCAACTTTAGCTGCCCAACAGCAGGGATTTGGAACCTGAGGAGATCACCTCCAATAGCCAGATAGGGCCTAGCCCACTTACAAAACTTTCAACCCAAAATTGCTCCTGTCTAAAAGAAATGCAGGGACAAAAATGGAGCAAAGACCAAAGGAATGGCTGTCCAGTGACAGGCCCAACTTGAGATCTATCTCATGGGCAGGCACCAAAGCCTGACACTATTACTAATGATATGCTGTGCTTGCAGACAGAAGCCAAGCATAGTTGTCCTCTGAGAGGCTCTACCCAGCAGCTGACCGAAACAGATACAGATACTCACAGCCAAGCATTGGACTGAGGTCAGAGATCCCTATGTTAAAGTTAGAGGAAGTGTTGAAAAAACTGAAGGAAATGGCAACCCCATAGGAAGGGCAACAAAGTCCACTAATATGAACCCTTAGGATTTCCCAAAGACTGAACCACCAACCAATGAGCATACATAGGCTGGTCTGAAGCCCAGGCACATATGTCATAAAGGGTTGCCTTGTTTGGCCTCAGTGGGAGAGGATGCACATAATACCTTGGAGACTTGATGCCCCAGGTAGCAGGATACCCACTGGGGGCATCCTCTCAGAGGGCAGATGGGGAAGAACTCTGAAGGGGTCACTAGGAGGGGGGCAACATTTGGGATATAAATAAATAAAATAAAAAAAATATTTTTGGGTTTTTAAAAAATATTTTTATATAATATATTCTGATCACAGTTTCTCCTCCCTCATCTACCCTCAGATCCCCCTCATCTTCCCATCCTCCCACAACTGTGCTTTCTCTCTCTCTTTATAAAACAGAGGAATTAAATATAAACTCAAAATAAAACAAAACAAACAATAAACTAAAAACAGAGAAACAGACATATGCTGACACACAAACAAAACTTATAATAACTATAGTGTGACTTTCAGGTTTTATGCAATATTTTAATTTTTCATGTGTATTTGTGTTTTGTCTGTACACATTGTTTGCACCAGACACATGCTTGGTATGTGCAGCAGGCAGAAGAGTATATTGGACCTCCTCAGGGTGAATGTTGGACATTATGAACTTCCATGTGGGTGCTGGCAATTGAATCCCTCTGGTTGAACAGCCAGCTTTCTTAACAATGAACCATCTCTCCTGTCCCTATGTAATGATTTTAATAAAGCAAAGTAGTGTGTTTCTTTGTAAAGAGAAAGATCTGTAGTCTGGGCTCTGTATAGTATCTATTATAGTCTTAGGATATATGTCACAAATGGATCATGTATAGAATCCCATGTCCCTCAAATCCTGATGCATGAAGTTGTTGGTTTGTGTTTGGTTTTGTCTTTTTTGTTGTTGTTGCTTTTGATGTGTAGACAGTGAAAGATGGGATAACTCACAGTTTATTCTAGAGCCTGACATGAATAATCATGGCTTTGTAACACAGTTTTAGGTTAGTCCACATTCTATTTGGAAAAGGGACGGAAGTTTCATGAAGCTTTTATAGTAGGACCTAAGAAAGTCATGAATAAGGCACTTTTCATATACATTGGTGGAATGGCAAGCAGAGAAGTCTCACTGTTTGTGGGTCAAAGACATCCTGATGTAAACTAGATTCAACCTATGGACCTGTAGCATCCCCAACTCTTCCCAATTATTGTTCCTTAATGTCCTATTTTGGAAACTGGGAGGGTGTGTGTGTTCTTGAGTCTTAAATTTTGAAATGTGATAAAGTTCTGTGCATTTTTGTGGAAGCAGGTGTGATCTCTGCAATGTGTATAACTTAGTTTCCTGTTACTGCTCTGGCATCTAGTAATATCCATCTGCAAAACTCCCCCAAGAGGCATCAGGACCACTAAGAAACTATGTACATAGTAGTTCTAAAGACTGTACTGTGCCAGCTATGACACTTCATGTAGTGGTCTCCATGATACACAGCATAATGTACAACATTCTATTTATTCTTGCTGTGAGGGCATAAGTGCTCATGGAAAGTTATACATAACATTTGAAGAGACAAAACAAATTATTTCTTTTCCATCCTAGCTAAATCAGTGCTGTTTCATTGATCAGCAAAACACACAAGATTATAAAATAAGTTAACTTTGTGCATATCTCATAGGGAGTAAATTGTGTTTCTTCCCTGGCTTTTATTGTTCTGTAATAATCAGTATGAAATGTACTTGTGGTTTTCAGGCTTTACATACACATGCAACTTGTAGTGATTTGAGGATCTATTGCCTTTGTCTGCCCTTTATAGGAATCTGTTTTATATTCTGCCCCTGCTCCCATTGTTCTCTTCTATATAGAAAAATTGATTTTATCCTGCTGCTCAAGCTTGTGAACCTGGGTGAATGAGAAAACAAAATAAAACAAGTAAGAAGTTATAAATGACCCACGGCTATGGGGAAAATCTTTGTATGGGTGCACAACTCATCCAACCCTCTGGTAGTAACAGTTAGTTCCCTTGAATAAATACTTAGTAAAAATCCTAGGACCATGCAAGAAAGAAGAAAGCATGTAATATTTTAAATATAACAATCTTCAGATGTTTGTAATTTTGAAACACCTTAACCTGATGTGAAGATAATTTATTGCTACAAAGAATTAAAGTACCATGTAAAATAAAAAGGAGGACATATAACCTTCGGCACATAAAGATAAATGCAGAGACAATCCCATATGTTAAGAGAATACTAACAGTACACCTTTATTCTTACAGAGTGTCCTGTTTATCTGTGTCCTGTGGAATATTCAATGAAGGCAATATCATAAATTCATGATGAATTTTCATGTTAAACGGTGTTAAAAAAAAACCAAACCTTTCTATCTATTTTCACTAAATTAAGAACTCAAAGAGCCCCCAAGAGCCCATGATGTATGGAGTAAATTGGAGGTAATTAATTGGAATCTGTCACCTTCCCCCTTTCCCATATGCTCATGTTCCTGATGTCCTTTGCAAAATGCAGAGACAAAAAGCAAAAGAAACAGCAATGACAAAGAAATGAACAGCTTAAGATTTTTTTCTTCCAGATCCATTATCAGAAAGTTTTTATACCCAACCCATGTTTCACGAGATGTGCCATGTTAATATCCACTTCATGTTTTGTGATGTGCACTACATTCTTACTGCCCATTTAGAATCACTCAATTATTCCTTTTCTTACTAACCATCTTTGATGAGTCATTCATTGCCAATTAAAAGTAAACCTATGTGTTGAAGACAAAGTATCAATACTGAAGTGCCACAGTCTCCAATTCCAGTACACTCCTTTCCCTTTCCAGGCCATTCTCAATGCCTAACACTTTCAATTGCTTGTCTTTTTCTCTCCCTTTATGTTTATTTTTGTTTGCTTTTGAGACAATCTCATTGCTGAATCCTGGCCTCACATTCAAACAGGATGGGTGAGGCTCAAGTTCTGACCTTCCCCATTCTCTTCCTAAGTGCTGGGATTGCAGATGTGTGCCATCACCTCCCAGTATAGACTGCACATTTATAGAATGATAATATCAATATCATCTGACTGGTATGGTTGTTGTCAGGGCTAAGAGGATAATAACACCATGGCTAGCTGAATTTGCATTTATATGTTATGCATTAATTTACATTTATATATTCTGCATGTAATAGCTACTGTTTTCAATGATGGTGAAGAAAATTATCATCAATGAGTCATTCATGATGATGGTAATGTTTATGAATTCCACAGTGGTTAAAATTGCTAACATGATGTTTGTGTTTAATCGTAATTTCAAATACTAGGATTTTTCTAGATTCCCAGAGTGTTGCCATGGGTCTAATAGCAGGCAGTTGGGCCTCTATTAAGAATTTGTTGATGAAGGAACTTGTACTCCTACTCACAGGAGATAATAATTTTATTTTTAATCTTATGAAAAGATATACCAATAAGACTTGCAGAAAATAAGATAGATTGGATTTACTCCCAACAAAATAATCTGTTTTACCAAATGTTTATGCAGTTAAAGAACATATAGAGTTTGGAGCCACTGTTTCACTGTTTAGTTATAGGGAAATCTCTAATTTCAGTTTATTTTTACATTATGGAATGAAAAACATGATGTGTGACCATTCATAGCTCTTTCTCTGATGTTTACATTTTAATTAAAATAAGAAACTGCCTCTGGACATTTTAATGTTTTGCAGTAACTTGAGTTCTTGGTCATAGAAATATCAAGCCAATAAAATTTAATGCTACCTTTTAAAAATATTAACATAATTTAATGTTTTTCTCCTTAGGGAGAAAATTTTTAAAAAACAACACTTGTAAAGCATATCATGCCTAAAGTTCATTAACTAACTTGTAAAGTGCACTGAAGTTTCTTCAGTCCCACACTTTTTCAAAATTTATCATTGGATTTGCATTACAGAGTCAGTAACACTTTAGGTTAAATAATCTCCTATGTTTTCAAAATTTATTCTTCTTGTTTTCTGTTAATATTTCCTTATAATTGTGGAGTTTGTATCAGGTTGCTTATAAAATATAGAATTAAGTATAAATGGAAAAAATAAATTATTTTAAATAATGCATGGCATTGAGGAGAATCAACTGACTCAGTGTTTTCAGTTCATCTATCATTCACATTATAGGGATCCTATCAGACAACCTCCTCTCCTGGTGGTCATCTTTTTCTCTACTCTTTTCTCTCTCATTTCTTCCTATTCCTCTCACACCCACATTTCACCACACACTCCATACTGTCCAGAATGCCTGCAGTGTGGCCTGATGCCCAACAGTTGTGCCTAATATGTTTACCAGACATGGAGGGGAGTGTTTGTGTTTGACATAATAAAACAATTAAAAAAACTCATCAGTTGTTTTTGCCAATTCTATGTGCTATTTTTCTGTACTTGCAATGGTAGATCATACTAGATCTATTTAAAAGACTCAGGCCCAGCTTTAACCACTAATTCCAAATTGTTCAGTCTGATTAAATAAACTTATATAACCAAGAGGCAAAACACGGGTTTCAATCATTTCTGAAATGTGCATTGTTATACAAATGTAGGACATTTACTATTTGGGAAAGTTACAAAGAACATTTAGCCTTACCTTTACTACAACTTTGTCATTATCATTTAATTCTGTATTTTGAATTGTTCAGTTTTTATTTCTATTATTTCCTTAAATAATTGATTTTAAAAAGATTTGAATGATTTAAATGGTAATGAATACATAGCATTATCTGCAATGTGTTACTAGAATATTCTGCTTCAAATAATACTTGTAAATCTTAACACAGTTTGGAGCTTTAAAGATTACATAGAGGCTATTCTGTTCACCTTGAATCTCTGATAACACTTCTCCAGTCCATTCGCCTATCAGAAAGGTAAAGCCTTCTAAATGTCCCATAAGTTAAAGAACAATTTAGTACGCAGTATACTGGAAACTACTTTTTGATATGAAATTTTAACATTACTTATTAGGCTTTTTTAAATAACATGTTTATGTGAGTCCTTATACCATTAACAAGATATATAAAGGAGAGATATAAAATAGTGAATCAAAAAGTAGATATCAATAAAAGATTGCAGGAGAGAACTTAACGCTCTTTGAGAGTCTATGGAACTTGTAAATTTTTAGGAATAACCATCATGAAAATTTAGAGAGGACATAAACATTTTTAATTGGATGTGATAAATATATATAATTACTGATTTCAAAGTTGCCAAAAAGGTAACATTTTACAAAGATATGATGAAAATGCCTTTGGAATATATATCAAATACACTCATCTGAGAAAAAACAGGTATGTAAACCTAACCTAAATAGTGGGGGAAGCAATATTATAATATAAATTTTAAATAAATTCAATTAATTACAATATTTCCATTAAGAAAATTCCATGGTATAAAAGTCACACATTAACATTTAACAATATTGAATGAAATAAAAATACTAGTTGTTTAGAGAAGTATCCTTTCTGTAAAGAATCCTCATGTGCTTGCCTAAGATCCTGACACTCAGCTGATGATGCAGGAGGCTCTCCTTTATTCCAGGGAAACCTGAGCAACATAGTGAGGTCAACACCAACTTGGGCTTCACTGTAAGATCCTGTCATAAACCATCAATTAAATGAACAAGTAATTATTAGAAGTAATTTAATTACTACTAACATCATCTTAAAAAGTTATATCTTCACAGAGATGATAAGATAAAATAAGTTTTATAAACATCTTATTCATGGTTATAGACATTAGCATCCTTAAATTCATGAAATCCAAAATCCACTCCTTATTAATGATAAACAATAGTGTTTCAAAAATCAACTTAGATGTTATGAAAAAGAGCGGATCAGATAAAAATTTAGGAAACAAACTTTCTGGAGAAATATTGAAAGACATTTCTCTGAACCTAGGTCCAGGAAAGCTTTTGTGTTCTTTTTTTTTAATTATTATTAATGGAATGTTAACCCATCTAGTAAGGCAAGAAAAACATGGTAGCATATGAGGCTTTGAAAGAAATAAATGAAACACTTATTATCCATATATATTCATTATGCAAAAAAAAAAATAATTCATGGTCAAGTATAGTGAAGTATAGTCCTTCAATGCCTAACATATCATCAGGGAGGGTATAAATGGAAGACATCCAAGGTGTAACCACCCTCACAGTACCTTGCCAGGCTGGCTGCATGTCTGCTTCAATGCTAATATGCCACACTGCTCAGTGAAGTCAGAAGACAGTTGGTAATAGGAGGGTGTCCTCCGTCCTTGTTTCCAGGAGGAAAACAGTGGGATCTGGGATGGTTGCTATGGTTGCCAGTCTCCTGTGTACCCAGGTGCTTTTGGAGTAGCACTGGGAGTTGGGAATGGGGTCCCCGGTCTGTGCTTTTCCTTAGGGCATCCACATACCAGGCAGAAAGGGAAAGGCAGAGCCTGGGTCATGGGTGAAACCTGGTTTAGTTCCAAGTGAGGACCTAGAGTATAGAGGAGCTGGGAGAGAGAAGGGGTTCTTCAGGAGATGTAGAAATGCTATTTATGATGAAGGCCTCAGGAGATGTAGAAGTGCTCTTTATGATGAAGGCCTCCTTCCCCGCCCCTGCACCCCCATACCCCTCGTAGCAATTCTTGATGATGAGATGGTCCTTGCTTATCCGAACCGCTTTATTTGATGGTGAATATGAATGCATACATCTTACTCAGGGCGAACCAGGGATTAAATACTTTTTGCAGGGAGAAATGCCCATGAAGGGAAGCAAACTGGATAAACATTCAGGGCATATCTAGATACATCTTTAGTATGGAGAATTCTGGGAAACTTTTTAACGCTATGCGACTGCTTGCTATGGTCTTCTCAGTGGGAGGTAGTGGTTATGCATTCCTGAACAGCTAGAGTTTGGCGGAGAGCTGGCCCCACCCTTGCTTTCTCAAATCTCAGTTTCACAGGTTTGGGCTTGCTCAACTTTACTAGTTCTTCTGTCTGGTGGCATGGTCCACTTGCCCTATCCACCTTTCAGAGCTTGCTTATGTTTATGCTGTAATGAGTAGAGCCTTTCAGTTGTAGATGACATGGCCTGAAAGGAAACAAACAGTCAGTCTTGAGCCTTGACTAGGCAGGAAATTGTCAATCAGAATACAGCACTTCCCTGAAATCCATGATACCCCAACCTCATATGAAGCAGAGGAAGGGCACTGAGCTACCTCATGTGCTTTTTAACTTAGAACTGGGACCTAAAATGTCTACAGCACTCACTGCAGAGTGTACAACCACACGGCAGATGAAATGAGGGCTGAGACTTCACCCTCCAAAAGTCAAGACAGAGATCTTATGAAGCATGAAGACTTGCATGGCTGCTGTTGTTTCCATCTGGAAAGAAAGCAAGGTCCTCAGACAGGTAAGATCAAATCAGTCCGGAGAAACACATAAACTACTCCTTAAACAGCAACATTCGTCAATATCAAGTTAGATGTTGTCAATCCACCTAAAGAAGGTAGTATGGAAAACCAGGAAGAGATCAAGATTCTCAAAAACAGTGAAAGATTTGTCTTTGAATCTAGGTCCAGGAAATCTTCAATGGTTTTGCTTGGATAAGCTCAACCACCAGGAAAGTCCCCCAGAAAGAAAAGAGATAAACCAAAATATGGTATCACATCTCACTGAAATACCATTGATAAGTATTTTAATCAATGGTAATTAATCAGCAAATATAGCTAGATAACCAACAAGAAAATAAACCTGTACAGTTTTAGTGTGTGTGTCTTAAAGCAGTTTAAGCTAGATAAAAAAGTGTGATATCAATAAATAAAATTCACAAAGCAACTTGAAAACCATATCAAAATGTAGTATCAAAGTAGAAAATGTCTCCCTAAAATGTATTACCATTAGATAACATTAGAGAAGTGCATACAGCCTACATATGCACACAAATACATGCAATCAAAAAATGCCACATGAAATTAAAGGTCTATCACAAAATAGAAAAAAGCTGCAACCTGTATGTCAACAAATATGGTTATAAATTTTGTGGTCATAAAATAAATATAGTTCACAAAATGTGTATATATGAAATGACAAAAACAGTGTGCTAGAGTGTTTAAAAGACATGCCCTGAGAAGCCAGGTCTGGTGTCTCAGAACCACCTGTAACTCCAACTCTGAGGTGTCTGAAGTCCTCTTCTGACTTTGAAGATATCCACACTATTGTGAATATAACCCCAATACACATGCACACACACACACACACACACACACACACACACAATGAAATCTATTTTAAAACTATGTCATTTTGTTTCTTTACAGGTAGCAGTCGTTGTTTATAAAAATATTTGTATATCACATATACTTGTCCTGATTTTAAAAAATACCTAATTGTCTAACCTTCTATTTCACACTAACTTAAGATATCTATTTTAAAACAACAGTCTTGCAACAATTATTTTAAATACAGAAATTCTTATCATGAAATCAGAGCTTATTGATTTTACATCTGTGTGGAAAACTATATGGAACTTATACCTTTTAAGTGAAAAATAAAATCAGACAAATCAATATACATGTCCAACCCCAAAAGCATCCCCTTTTGACCCAGGCATAAACTTGAAGAAGTTTGTACAGGTGCCAGCATTATCTTCCTTGTGCCCCCCCACTATTCCAGAAGCCTCTACCTACCTACAGATTTGCAGTAAATAAAACTTTTTATAGAAATTGAACTGCATATGATTCCTTCATAGAATGTGCTAACTGTGATAACCAAACAGAGGGCAGTACTAAATACTCTATTTGGGCATATTGATTATAGAGACCACAGATAGAACCCAGCCTCAATATTGTCACCACTTTCAGGTCTATTTTTCATGACCATAAGGGATATTGATGTCATCCTGATAAAGTGAAAAAAGATCTCCATAGATATAAGGTGCCTATTAGGCCCATTGTTTTATGAATTAAAACATGAAGAGAATGAGAACTGTCTGTGGGTGAAGCCCAGTACAGGCCTCCACGTAACAAGAAGTTTAAATGAGGAGAAATCACCCAGGCAGTATTTGAGAGTTTCTAGGGAAAGTGATGATCCAGCTCTGTTACAGGTATTGCTTCTCAGTGTGGCATCTGTCATGTTCCATAAGCATTGCTTTTATGGATGCTGTGACTCTGTTATCCTCCTAACTTGATCAATTGTATGACAGCTATGTAACCAATTGTACATCAGATTACACAGAGACATTTTATTAATCTCCTCCTGCTAAGTACAAAAGACAGAAAACCCCATAAAGACTCCTGCTTGTCTCCTCTGCAAAGATCAGAAACAAATAGCTCCTACATGAGTTATTCTTGCTTGTGTAAAGAGAGTTCGTATAAAACATTCCCTGCTGTAAACAGTATTGAAAGATTGTTCTAAAGGATTAAACACCACAAATGATCTGGGGAACTAAGTCTTCTCACAGACAGCCTTGACATCCCAAGGACTTGGGTTTCCAAAATGATGCTCAGTATCCAAAATGAAATACAGATAAACAGTTAAAAATTAAGCCAATCACAGAATCAGGATTGGTTTCAGTATTTCAATCAAAACAGAAAATACTCAATTATATGTAGGACAGATAGATGTATATACATACAATATGTGTCAGGGAAAATTGGCGAAAAGGACTCATATATATATATCACAATGTACAATCAAGTCAGGTTAAATTGAAGACAATAGTCTTATGGATTTATGAGCTCCTGCATTTTATTAAACCAGATATATGGGAATGATTAAGAATAGAGAAAGCCAAAGGAAAGAGGAATCAACATACAGGTGTAATAATGATGTACTAAAGTTGAGATTTCAGAACACATTCCAATTTGCTCCTGTATTGCCGATTGCAATGGTTTTGTTTGTTTGTTTGTTTGTTGTTTCCTTTTTCTCTTCTCTTCATGCTGCATCAGAATTGCTCATTGTCAGTATTTAGTCCCTGAAAAGGAAAATCGGTCTGGCTGTCCTAATAATCTCTTTGGATCACTTAATCATTAACAGCTTAATACAGCTTTCATCTCCAGGCCAAGGTTGCTAAAGAAGACAAATATCTGAGTGTCAGGCTGGAGCCCAGTGGGAAGACTTCTAATGCCCTGACAATATTCTAAAGATTATAGATAAATCTAAAGATTATAGATAAATCACTGGCCCAAATGGCACCTTCTGCCCATCTGCTCTGCCCTCTGGAATAGAGAGATGCCAGAATGCACTCCAATTACAGTGGTGACTCCTGTCCTATCACAAGATGGGACATTCAGCTAACCCTTTAAGCTAGTATGTCATGGAAAAATGAGATAGAAGAAGCCTCATTGGATAATCTAAAACGATTGGCTTCCTAAATTCACTGAACACATGTTTCAATCTTATTTAATGCTACTCAACCCAAACTTGAAAACATTTAAAGAAGAAAATTACTAACTGCTGGTAATCCTTGGTGACATTTGAAAAGAAACAATGCTTCCAGTACATTCCATCAAACAGCATATCCTAAAATGTTTTCCATTTCCAAATGCCACGAGAATGGAATAGGGCTTCCTGTGGATGAAAAATGAAGCAGAAAGCTGTAGTCTCAAACACGAGGAATTCCTCCATCTCAGTGACCAGACGCTACTAACTTTCCAGTGTTTATTCTAAGCTAGTTTGCTATTTAGCAAGTCCCCAAAGGGAACTTGGGGGGGATGCTGCATCCTGTGACCTAAACATTATATATGATTTCTGGGTATTTCCATGACAGATCCAAGTCATAGAACCAAAGGCCAGAGTTTCTCACTTACTCTTGTCACCACAAAGGATAATTTTTTCCCTCATTTTCCCCATAACTGCACTCAATTGGAGGAGACATTATATCCCTTGTGTCTTTCAGGTTCCCTTAACTATCCTGTCAAAAACTGCTAGCATTCACCTTCATGAGGACCCCGTGAAGGCTGCCCTCATAATGCCTGCGCATATCTTTCGATTTCATTCAGGTAAGTACTGTCTCGTGCATTTCATAATAACTAAAATAAGTAAAAAGTTACAAAATATTAAGGAGAATGCTTTAAATATTTTTGTCTGTAGTACAATTAAAAGAAGATCTTTAATGATGAGTTTTGATTCTGGAAATGTCTTTTCTTCATTTAATTCCAAAAACTATAGGAATATTTTATCAGTTATTTTAGTGTTGTTTTACTATTTGCACTTTTTAAAAAATTTTCTTACCTCTCTTATATTAGGGGTTTGATACCAACATTGCAAAGAAAGCAATTTCATCAGTGAGGCTAAATCAGCCATGCTTTCTCTAGCTGTAAATCAAAAATTGAGAATGAGAACTGTACCAGGTCCCTCTGACCAAAAGTCAGAAGAATACAGGGCAGCATTGTCCACTAAAACATCCTCACTTGGGTTTCTTCTTTGGGCCTGCATAATTATCATGACCTATTTCATAATTATCACCTACTACTGCACAATCGAGAGAAATGAAGAGAAAATTAGTAAGATCCAGCATGGGTACACTCCCATCTTTAGTGGATTTTTTTTTCTGTTGCATCTGACACTACTGTGAATTCACCAGCTACATTACCAGTTCTGGCCTATTTCTTGTCCTCCAATATTAATTAGTTTGTACTTTGTGGATGATGCTTGGTGCTTAGAATTCCAGGAGTTAATCACATCACATGGAGATCTCTGCTAGCTTAGAGACTTTATGTTACAACATTAATTGTACAATTAGTCTGAGGTTAGGTGGTGCAGAAGCCATGCAACCTCTGGCAGAAAACAGGGCATAAATCTAAACTGGAGCAAGACTTTTCTCTCACAACCACATGGAGGGCAATGAAAATTTCACCTGGATTGCAACTCCTTATTGAGCATCTATGAATATACTGAGCTGTATATTGCTAACAAGGAATAGTTGCTGAGCACTTGACTATGAGAATTAACTGAAAACATTTACTGAAAGAATATAGGACAAGTATGATCTACAGTTGGATGTTATTATATACTGGTGCAGCAGAAGTCTAAAATGGAGGATTTCCATGTCACTAAAAATCACAAACATACATTGCTTCAGAAAGCATTTGAATCTAGAGGACACACACACGTGTGCGCGCGCACACACACACACACACACACACACACACACACGTTGGCATCTAAGGTAAATTTGTCTAAATGGTAGATGTCTCATTTCAAATTAACTTTAAGGTGATATACAAGAGGGCTAAGACTGTACAATCTTCTGTGGGTCTGCTACTTAATCAAGGGAAGTCTTTCACAATACTCTTACAGTTTAGTAAAGGAAAGTCACTGCATTGTATTTAATCTATTTTATATAAATTTTAATGAAAGCAACACTCGTAACTATAAAACACAACTACTTGGAGGTAATTTTATGTTCTGGGCATATAGGAAAAAACTTCTGTGTCAAGGAGATACTTTTCTTAGTCTACTGCTATATTTTGAAACAACAGAAAGAAGCAATTTGCATAACTAATTTACTGCACAAAATATTTATAGAGAAAAACATGAAGATGAGAAGGAGCTTGTGATGTGGCTTTACCACTGTGTGAAACAAAGATGATTATATTGGTGACCTGCAGGGAAAATGCAGTGTGGACAGGACATTGCCAGGTGAGTTTATCTCTCACTTGTCTTGCAGCTGATCCAAAGTGCTTGCAAGGTGTTCATGGCTGATGCTCATTTGTTGAATCATGTCACTGTGACCGTTTTGCAGAATTTGAGGATCTGGGGCTTCAGGTGATGAGGTTACATAATACTAAAATTTCTCATTCAGTTTAAGATTGTAAATAGTGTAGAACACTCTAGCACCTAGCCAGAAGACCATTCATGCTTGCCAAAATGCAGAGAAACAGAGGTTAAGTGTAATGATCAATTGTATGTTCCAGGCAAGCTCAAGTTAGAGCATCAGGGTCATGCTTCAATTCATTTATGACATGCCAGAATATGCATAGATTGCTTTACACTTGATTTCAGTTTTGTTCAATGATTCTCCAAATAATTGAGACATTATTTTATTTTCTGACCAGTTTGAGAGTAGTTTGACAATGTTACCATCATTGCATTATGACATATACTTGTCAAAAGCCAACAACCC
Organism: Rhynchomys soricoides; assembly: GCA_019843965.1. Lineage (NCBI taxonomy): Eukaryota > Metazoa > Chordata > Mammalia > Rodentia > Muridae > Rhynchomys > Rhynchomys soricoides. The sequence goes on from JADRCH010000255.1 coordinate 2,837,619, forward strand.
ATAAACACCATGGAAATGCACTCTTAACAAATCAGTATGAAAATGGACAATGATTTCTAATTTTATAAACACAATCACCAAAATAAACAAAAACAAAACAAACCAAACAAACAAACAAAAAAACCCAGTAATACCAAAAGTTAAGATAGACAAGCAGGAATAAGATCATTTTATAAACCTAAGAGCTATAGACAAATAAACAATAAAATCTTAAGAAGCAGAAATTAGGCCAATACGAATGAACAAAACATAGAGTAGAACCAATGGATAATAGGAAAGCACTTTTTCTAAATGAATGGAAGCTCTAACCCTGAAAGAAAAGGAACTCAATGAACTTAACCCAAGGTAAATTAAAACAGGTCACGTATAGACAGTTCAAGATAGTGGAACTTACTTTTATTTGTGACATAATAAGAAAACAGTTTTTATGAAAAAAATAGCTGGAAATACAAAATGATTGTTGGAATTTTATCTGTTACAAGTGAAGCCAAAATGGAATGAAATTATATTTTCTACTTTAAAATAAAACACACTTTGTTTTAAAATGTCATGGTATTATCTAATTGCAATAACCTCATTGGTTCACAAAGCTACATTTTGGTGGAATCGTTTCTTTGCCCCTCACTGGTGTTTCATCCAGGGCAAATCAATGTCAGCTCACTGTGTAAGAAGTTACTTGATAGCACATGGGTGACTTAAGGCACTTCCTACAACAAAAGCCTATCGCAATAAAGGAGATCACTCACAAAACTGCATCTATGGGGCTCCCTGCCATACTTGAAAGTTGCTCAAGTCTTCTCTGCCCCAGAAATATCTTATTCTTTACATAATCTCCAGAAAGTACCAAGTGAATCTTCATTTACTTCCCAAGTCTGTTGTCCAAAAAGGAAGTTTTCAAGTAAGAGGAAATATCTAGATAAAGCACTTTAGTGTGCTGTCTGAAACACCCAGTAGGATGCCAATGGGATTACAGAAATTATGCCTCTGTCTTGCTCCTGATCATTGGGCCATTATTCACTCTAGTGTGAGATAGCTTTATTTTTGATATTGTTGTAGTTGCTCCTTGTCTTCTATAGGGTCATTTTAGAAGAAATATCAAATTTGCAACAGGGTCCTCTAAAGATAATCACATACCTTTCCTTTCTAATCCATCCATAGATTAAGTTTATTGGTTTCCAAAATTAGAAATATCCTTGTATTCTTGAAAAGTAGTACCATCTTGTCATGATACATTTTATATGTTACTGGATTCTATAGGTTTATATTTTCTCAAAAATTTCTCCCAGTCTGTATTTATGCAGGCTAACAACCAGTAATTTTTCTATAATATTTTCAGCTTGGTATTATAGTTAAGCAGTCATTGACAAATGATGGGTTCGTGTCAAGCAGGCATTTCTTTCTCCCCAACACTGAAACTATAGGCCAAATATGTTTTTGTAATAACATCTTAACTAAATGAATTTTAATATATAGATTATTGCTTTTATATCAAACATACTTGGTGACTTGTATTTTCAAAGAGTACTTGTTAAGCAGGCCGAACAAGGCAGGGGAAGCAAGCATTTAAGCATCCCTCCATGGCCTCTGCATCAGCTCCTGCTTCCTGACCTGCTTGAGTTCCAGTCCTGACTTTTTTTGGTGATGAAGAGCAATGTGAATGTATAAGCAGAAAAAACCCTTCCCCCCACCACCAAAAACAAACAAAACAAAAGCAAAGAATACTTTTTGTCCATCTCATTTGCATAGAATTCTTACTCTTTGAATGACTAAGGGACATGATGCCTTCATATTCCTTCAGACATTTTGTCCTTGTGCTTTTTGGCCAAGTTATTAGCATTGGTTCATGTCTTAAAAACTAGATTTTCAGACTGATTTGCTACTTTTCTTATCTGAATTCAATGAACACCTACTCTGACAACTTCATTTTCTTCATATTTAGCACATCTACTTTTCTTTCTTTCTCTGCTTTCTTGGAGTATATAAAGTAATCATTTACTTTTGTACATATTCTTTTAAAATAGTTTACATGAGTGTTTACTATCAGTTTCTCTTTGAGCACTTATTTAGAAAAGTACACCATCTTTTTTCCAATGCTGCTTTTACATTCTCTTCACTGCAAATAGACTGTTCTGACATCTGTCCTCAGGATGCTACTTGTCAGTAGACTGGTAGTCCTGAGACTGCCATACAGTAATATACTGACTGACCTTATGCTGGCTTTCCTCATGTTCTGTATTCATGCCAAATCTCACCACCTAGGTCAACAATTCAGCAGGCCCTAGCATGCCCTGCTTTTACATCCTTTTTCTGCTCTTGACCTTAGAACAATTCTTTCCTTTTGATATAATTTAAAAAAACAAAAAACCAAAAAAAACAGGCATGAGAAATTCAGACCACAGCCTAAAATTCTGTCCTATGCAGTGCAGCCTCTTATTCTCTAAAGCCAAGACCCATGAGTTCAAATTGCTTCAGCTCTCCTAAACTCTAAACTCTTAGATCAGACGACTCAGCTCAGCACAACTTTAGTATTTGCAAGGACTTCATAGTTTTGTCTGAGTTTGAAAATTATTCTGAGACCAAGAATTGGAGACTCACCTCATGTGCTTTCCTTTTCCTCAACAAATGTGTCTCAAACTCATAGGTGGCAGGAATGGAGTCTGTTTATTCTAATCCTGAGAAACAAACATAACATTGTTATTAAAAATGAGACTGGGCTACTCCAGTGTCAGTCATTCCATTACACCTGGAAGTCAAAGTTTTCAGGGTAGAGCTCATTTCAGCTGTCAGCTTAACCCAAACCTAGAATCATTGGGAAAAAACACAACCTTTCCTGAAGAACTCACTTGGTCACATTTGTCTGTGGTCATGTCATTGAGTCATTTCCTTCATGGATAATTAACATAGGAAAGTCCAACCCACTGTGGGTGGTACCATTTCTAGGTAGGTGGTCCTAACTATACAAGATAGATGAAAAAGAAGCCTGAGAGACTGGAGAACAAGCCAGAAAGAAGAATGTATCTTGAGAGTTTCTGCTGGAAGCTTCTACCTGGAGTTCCAGCTTTAACTTCTCTTGGTGGTGGGCAGAAACCTGAATCAAAAGATAAAACCTCTCCTACCCAAGTTGCAACTGTAAAACAAACTATGACAATACCCTTTGCAGATATCCAATCATAAGAGAATTCATTTTCATTCAGTATGCATTGTTTTTCTCTACAAGTTGGGAAAGTGAGCAAAAACATCTGTCCCTTACAGTGTAGCCTTCACAGCTCATGTGGTGAAGTCCCCAAGGAACATTTGTTGCACTGAGCACCATGCCAGAACTCATCAGCCTGAAGAGTGATATCACTGTCAGTCATGGCAGGTGTGTGAACATCTGAAATTACACACTTTCAGATATCTCCAGCAAGTACTATAAGAAACACATATTTTCTTGTTTCAGAAATGATAGTAATAACCACGGAATGATAGCACTCAGAGGACACATGATAAAAACTTAGGGATGTGTGTCAGCTAGAAGATGATGCTGTGCGTGTTAGATTCTCATTGTTAATACACTTCTCAGGGTTTTTTTCCTGTAAGTGGTTGCAGAAAGTGGCAATACACTCTATGTAAAGTAACAAGCTAATACATATTTGGTTATACTGACCTCTTACCAAATATTAAAATAAGCAGCACACTTTTCTCAGTCATGTGGATTACCTTCTTGTGCATAAGAGCATGCATATTGAGACAATAAAGTTAGAACAAAATGTAAGTATACACTTATTTTGGGAACTTAATAAATGAAACAATGAATAACACATCATCAGATTTTCATTAGGAAATATTACTATAAATAGTTTTTAATTTGATAAATTCAATACCATGTACCTCACTGTAATCATTAGACTACTAATTTCTGTATAGAACCTAAAGAAATTACATTTCACTCTATATAACAAATGTAAAATTTCACACATTATATTTTATATTATTTCAGGGTCTCATGCACCCAAGATTATCTTTGAACTTGTTATGTAGTCAAAATGGACTCCTGCTTCAACCTCTCAGACACTGGAATTATAAGCATGTACCATTACTCTGGCACATACACATTTATTGTTGAGTAGAACACTTTAAATAGAACTGGAAATATCTTGTTGGTGATAGTACTTCCAGAATGAGCTTGGGGACCCACATTTGGCTCCCCAACACACCTGTAAAAAGCCTTGAATCTGCAATCCTGGTGATAGGGTATGTGGCATCTATATTGTAGTGGCTTGTTGGACAGGTGCACACACATACATTATAATACATATGCACACACATAAATAGAACCCCAAAATAACTTAATTAATATTAAAGTTCTGTCCCTGACATAGTCACACTTTCCTTATCCCTTTGTCATAGGACTCTTGTGTTGCGTATGGACCATGTCATGTATGCTTATTGAAAATTAGTGGGAATAACAGACTAATAAAAACCACTAATTTTTTAGGCGGATTTCAAGAGCAATAACTGATATCCCAGGGTTGAAACAAAATTTTAAGACTGCATCAGCATTGAATGTGCTATTGCCTCCCAAACCAAACCAAAACTAAGGGCCTGGTCTAGAGAATATCAAGAAAGCTTTGACTCATTCAGAAGCCTCTACTGCACCAATCATATCGTTCACTATGACTTCAATGATCTCTGTCCCTTTCATATGGAAAGCTCTCTCACCTAACCAATGTCCCTAATGACTCACTCTATGGTGGAAAAAGTTAAAATCTAATTTCTTTTCAGCCACATTACATGCCAGTGTGTCTCCTGAAGTGCAACTTCTCTTGATCCAGAAACATGAATTAAAAGTTAGTAGGGCTGGAGAGATGGATTAGCATTTAAGAACATTTTCTGCTTTTGCAGAGGATCATGGTTCAGTTTCAACACAAAACTGTCCATGATTCCAGTTCCAGGAGATCCAATTCCTTCTTCTGGATCCATGACATATGAATCAGGTAAATAAGTGGTACAAACACATGCATGCAGACAAAACATATGTACACATACATTAAAAATAAATACTTTTTAAGTTTAAAAATAGTTAAGCCTCTAAAAACATACAAATGGACCCCCCCACACACACACACACAATGTACAGTATTTGGGGAACACCATACTTGTAATAGACATTCAAAAATATTGAATGGAAATGGTCCCGGTCCCCAAAAGTTCTGGCAAAGCACTGATGTCATTAGGGGACTCAGCAGGGTTCCCAATGAAACCTTGGCACTGCTTCTTCCTAGTGGCCCTGTATTCTCCTACTCTGTAGAACATTCCAAGTCCTTGACTCCTTAGAAGTGGCTCACTCAATTTTTTTTTGTGGATCATTGTTTTCTCCACTGCTCTCTAGCTTCTACCCTCTAAGATAGAATCTTTCACCATTTCCCACAACAAACACCTAACTTGACAGATATGGAAAGAACAGAAGCTGCAGAAGCTTCTTTGATTTCAACCATTAAAGCCCCTTCTAGCACCACGTGACATTTTCCATTCTCAACCTCATGAATTCAGGATGGCTTGCCTATATGCTATTTAGATACCTACTATTGGTCAAAGTAATTTCTTTTCTTACAGTAGTGAGCAAGGTTTTGTTCTGAGAAATATAAGGTGCTTAGTCATTGTATAGACATGATAAGTGTACCCGAAGCCCTTACCTTGTCACTGGATGATCTTATTTTATGGGATCATCATTGTGTACACAGTGCATGTCGATACTTTTGAAACATGTTTCTCTCTCAATTTTGTCTTAAAGATATTTATGTAATTTAGTGTCTAGATTTTGCTGTTAAGGTTTTAAGAACATCTTCAATATAACATTAAATCTTACATGGAATCACTATAAATACTCGAGGATCCTAACAAAGGGTCTTAAAGCTTACACTTATTCTGATCTTTGGCTCAAGAATACTGTTATTCAGGATTACAAGTGGTAAAACTCTTCAGCAGATATGGACATGATATAGGAAGAACACTGAAATTCTTATGTGCCTAATTCCTCCCATCTTAAGGCCTAGAAAAAATCAACTTTGTCATCTATAGAGAAAACCATGATTAAGGGAACAAATGCATTTATGTAAAATGGCATCTTGTAAGCAGCAAAATGCTTTGAAATGCCACAAAATTCAATACATATTTGTACTTTAGCTAGAAATTGAAGCAAATGTTCTTAGCTTTAGGCAATCTCTGTAAGCTATATGCACTTTTCCATAAAGTAAACTTCTACACAGTAATAGAACACAACATTCTAACCTTTGCTTGAATAAAATTATTTGGGAGAATGTTGCCTGGCAACAGAGTTAGCAGTTTTAATGATTGTTGTGAAGTTCACATCTCCATGTATATATATATATATATATATATATATATATATATATAACTTTTTATTCAGGTCAAAATATAGCTTTTAAATTAAAATGGTTTTACTTTTAATGGCTGTCAAAATTATATATTCTGCATGTTAGCTTCAATGCTAGTGGCCTTCAGGCTATCCAAACCTTTTGAAAATATATTTTGAGTACATTGCAGATCTGATTCCAGCTTCAGGAAAGTTCTCTCTCTGGAGAGATTTCTTATAGAGTATCCACTTTAGTTTCTATCCTTCATACCCATTATAAACAGTAAAGACATGACTACATAGATGCTGAGTTTAAAGGTCCACATAGACACATGATGAAGCCCAAAATCTGGTATGGATGCACATATGTAATTCTATCTCTAGTGAAGTGGAGACAGAATATTCCTGGAGATACAACCTGTCAGCCTAATCAAGTAATGAGCTCCATATTCAGAAAGCTTCCTATTTCAAAAAATAATGTAGAGATCTATTGAGAAAGGTATCCAAAATCAATCTTTGAGTTCCACACCTCTAAAATTATGTCTGTATATGTAACACACACACACACACACACACACACACACACACACATTGTATATGATCTCAATGATCTGAATGTCTGAAAATGTCAGATTCATAAAAGAAGAGTATTTTATCATGGGTACCAGAGGAGAATGGAAACATACCTAGATAAGATATTAATTGAAAAGTATAAGGCTGACTGAGAGAAGAGATTTAAGGTAGGTGAGCCACTGCACAAACTAGTGACTTTGATAAAAAATAAACTATTCTGTACAGCAAAATTATCAAAATAGTTCATTTTAAACAGTTTAGTAAAAGATTATGAGAAGTAACATTTTTATATATTTAGCTTGAATTGACCCTTCTATTAAGTAAACATTTTTATCCCCTTGGAAACATGTATATGAATGTTTATAAAAGCTCTATTCACAATCACCAAAACTTATAAGTATTCCAAAATGCCAGTGTCTTGCTGTTTACTCCATCTCAGTCAGGATGTGACAATGTTGAGTAGAAAAGCCATTAGTTCAACTCTTATTCTGCATGATCAATGCCTCAGTTGTCTCCCTCCTCCCAAAAATAACCATGGTACTGCTTATTAACATCTTAAGATATGTTCTGTCCATGCAAGGTGCTTCTTATATACTCATAGCAGGGAAGGATGAGGCAATTGGACCATGAAACTTTGAGGCATTCCTTCTCATACACAGTAGGCTAATTCTATGAACATGTTTCAATTAGCTCATTTTCGTAACTATGATTTGAAGAGGATAAAAAAACAAAAGTAACAATTCATAGCTTCTGGGGGAAATATAATAGAAATATACCTCTCTAGATACATCAATCAGCTGTGACAGTTTTAAAACTGAGGATGCTCAGGAAGGAGCACAGACATGGGTTAACTATAGTTTGGTGTTTTGACTTCTTTGAACTATACAAGCTCTGAATGTGACTGTTGTTTATCTACTTGCTCTATCACAGGTAGTAAGTAGTTTGTTACCTGAAGAGTCAAATACACAGGCATTGTGGGGTCTAAATTTATTTTGTTTAAGAATACCAGACACAGCACTGCAGAAGTCAAGTTATCTCCTTTGCTCTCATCCCAAGGGACATACAACACAAACCACTTAATTGGTGTGGAAGGGACATGGATGTGTGAACACCTTGCATTGGATCTCCAGCTTAGGAAGGGTTTGATTGCCTCTTTTAGTAACTTTGGTGTGGTAATGACCAAAGTTAACAGCTACTGTCATTAAATGCTATTTCCTCCATAATAGAAGTGATGCTGACCTTACTTAGATAGCTCCCTTCAGTATGGAGTCAGCCCAAGTTTATTATGTGCTTAAAGTAATGCACCCAATCTGTCAGTAAAGTATCATTGCTTCCAGTAGGGGAAGGCATTATTGCATTGAGAGTGTACAAATATGCCCTGGATTTTAGCTGTGAGGAATTGTGTTTCTTTGCTTGTAGAGATATGGTATAATAGTTAATCCTGACTGCAAACCTGAATAGATTCAGAGATACCTAGGAAATGAGTAAAGCACACTTAAATATATGCACATGAGGGCATTTTCTAAAATGCTTGCTACAGCACCTTTACCCACCCTGAATGTGGACTGGATTGCCCAGGAGGCTTGGGACCTGTATGAAACAAAGGCAGAAGACCTCCAAGCCAAGCAAGTATATTCTGGCGCCTCTGTTCTTGACTAAGCATATCTCTGCATCCATTGCTGTTGCCTTCACCCATAATCCATGGGACACTCCAGATCCTCTGTGTTTCAACTCAGACACTGATGACTCTCCAGGAATCTTGTAGATCTTGATCATCAGATTGAGATGCTAACAATAGTTTTCTCTTTTCTGAGTTACTACTATCTTCCTTAGTTTTTAAAGGACTGGAGAGCAGCCTTCATTATTTACCCTGATAACTTGCTACCAATATACTCTTGTTTTCTACCATGCAGATAGCCGTTGTGTGGCTATTTGGCTTCCAACTATATAAGCCAATCTAATAAATTCTCTTTTCGCAGATACATATATAATGTATAATAAATTTGTATTATATTATGTAAATATAAACATCATATGTAGTACACAAAATTTTATTATCTTTAAAATCATTTGCATGTCTGTGTGCCTGCATAAGTTTTGTACATTACATGTTGAGTGTACACATGGAGGCCAGAGAGCATTGAATCACTGGAATTAGTTGTATGCGGTTGTGAGCTATTAGATGTTTGTGCTGCAAATGAAAATTTGAGATCTTCTCTGTAGGAGCAGTATGTGCCCTTAATTGCTGATACGTTTCTGCCTCTTCCTACTCTTTCTCTCTTTGTCCCTTCTTCCCCCTCTCTTTGTGTATGTGTATGTTTCCATTTCTCTAAAGAACCCTAATACAAATGCCTTTTCTATCATAAATACATTTTTGGTTCATTTAATTCAAAGTGACACAAGAACTTTTAATTTTAAATAGAATGTAGTTGTCTTCCTAATAATCTCAGACAGGAATCTGAGCTTTCAATTCAACAAGAACCAGACTGTTACACATTTATAAATTTAAATTAAACACCATGCATGTTCCTTCTATTACATAGTATGTGTTAATAGTTTTCTCTTTGACCGCCCACATTTAAAGAAAAACATTCTGAAAAAAAAAATAAGTTTTCTTCTTTACAATTTAGAGAATACAAAGAGGAAGTTGTAAAGAATGCATACAAATAGATCTTAGCTTTTTATCCACTCAGTTTTCACTTTTGGTCTTTACCATTTCAATGTTGGCATCAAGAGATTTTTTTTTCTCCTCTATACATTGTACTGTGGGTTTTAATGCTATTTGTGGGGTGTTTCTTGAGGTAATGTCCACCCCTCTCTTAGATAAATATTAATGTTATTGAAGAAAGAACCAGGTTCTTATGGCTTTCACCACAAAAGCACTATCAACTTTAGATCTGAATTTGGACATGAATTCTACTCACACGTTCTTTTGTCATAAGACATACATGAGTTTGTTGCTGTCCATCCTAACTCTAGTACCTACAGTGACTACTCTAAGCTTCTAGTCCCTGTTGCATTCTATTATTGTCTTATGTTCATATTTCCTCCCCCAGATGCACATCTCCAGTAGGATGTGACCTCTCATTTGTCCAACTCTCCATCACTACCTTGCTTTTATTTGGTACAATCATGGCGGTTCTATAAATGCCATTTGGTTGTGCATAATTCCTCCTACTATATAGATATATCCACTCATTCTATATGTCACACAGCCAATGATCCACCAAGCAACTCACAACTTTCATTTTCTTTCTGAGTGGGAAACCTACAGGAGGATCCCCTAATGCCTTTCATTTAAAAATAAATAGAAAATGTAGATCTTCTGATTTCTTGTGGCCAAGTTTTGGGTTTGTTTGTTTTTGTTTTTTGGGTTTTTTTTTTGTTTTGTTTTGTTTTGGTTTGGTTTGGTGTTTTTGCAGTGAATATATTCAGAGTGGTCAAGTTAGTGATATATTTTAAAACTTGAAGTGAATGATATTTTGTCATATTCCTTAACTCTTTTCCATTCCTCCCACTCTTTTTCTTCCTCATTCTTTTCCTCTTTCTTTCTCTTCCTCTACTACTTTCAACTCTCCTTTCTTGTCTCTACTCACTATCATTGTTTCTCTTGTCCTACAATGTCTTTCCAGGCAGAGTGACTTATTTGCAAATTAAGCTTATGCTATAGCATCTTTTAGAGTCTGCATCAACACAGTCACCAAACACAATGCCAGGCATAGTTTCACCATCACAAAGGGCCTAGACTTTTGATCCTTCATTATTTACTCTGACTATCAACCTCAGAATCTGAATGGACTTGTCGTCTTCACTATAAATCATGAGATGGAATAATATCAATCCAAATGGCTACAACAATTGAGATCAGTCCCTACAGAAGAGCAATAACTTATACTCATTGTCTCTTTGGGGAAATGGAACGAGACTTTATCACAGAAGGCTGCTAACACTACTATGACAAAGCAATTTCCACCTGAACCTAAGGGCAGCACTATCATGGAATGGAACCTGAGGTTTACAGCATTTACATGCAGGTCAAGCTTCCAATTGATTTTTAACGTCTATTGTATTGTTTTTTCATGAAAAACAGAAAAATCCAATTTAAGGGAATTGGGTCCTATAGACAAACTATTCACAACATAAATATGTACTAGACATCCTCAACAGTAGTCTCAAGTAGCATGTGACTCCTATCTTGGGAACACACAGATTGGAGACATCACAGAAAAGGTCATTGAAAGGAAAATGCTGGAAACAAGTTACAACTGAAGTGGTTGGGGGCTATAAAGTATCATTACAATCTTCACTGCTGAATAAAAGCGTTGGTTCATTCTCAGGGTTAAGTCACTATAAGTTTTAGCCTCTCATCACTTGTTTTTGAATATGAAATAGGATTACAAATTCACACAGAGTGGTCAATAATTGTTAGCACACTCGGGCATGGGTTGAAGATACACTGACATGACTGTCATGGTCATTCTCAATATTGTATGAATATTTTAAAATCTCTTTTCTTTGTTAGTTCTAGAATCTTTGTATTCATGTCCAGAATTTCAGATTTAAATGAGGTCTGATTAATGTATTTGCTCTTGCATACAGAATATACATGTTTTTAAATCAGTTTACAATTATTTTGTGTTAATTCATTTAATGAAATTTACTTAAGTTTTGCTGCAAATGATTCTGTAATCTTTTTGGAATAAAGTAGAATAGGAAACAAATGTGATACAGGCAGAAGAATCTGAGCTAGAAAGAGCTATCCCATAATAATGACACATACCCAATATTATCATTTAGACTTGACAAAGTAAAGGTGCCTTCTACTCAGACAGGCACTGAAAGCCTGTCCTTAAGAGTATGCTTGTGAAATCAGTAAGATAAAATTGGTTATGACCACATTTTTTTCTGAAGTTCTGTCACTGATTCTTCCTTTCTACCAGAAATCATTACACGTGTAGCATTTCTGAGCCAGTAAGAGATGCAAAGAGATTAGGAGTTATTTAATCATTCCAACATAAAATTCATCTATCAATGACACAACTGCAAAAGTCAAAATAAGTGAATAAATAGAGATTATCAAAAGTGCCTGCAACTTTTATCAGAATGATAGATGATATACAATAGATGGATGATGAATAGGTAGGTAGATAGATGATGATGACAGAATATAGACAGATGATAGATAGATAGACGATAGACAGATAGATGATAGATAGATAGATAATAATAAAAGAGAGAAATAGAAAATAGATACATATAGATGGCATGTGGATGTAAAGATACATATAGAAAGATGATATAGATGGATAGATGATTGATAAATATATATGTATACATGTTTCCTTATGATAGCCATAGATTACCAATGAACATCTTAGAGGGAATTTCTTTGCTTTGTCTGTAGAATTGATAAGATTTTTTAATAAGTGCCATTTATAAATGGCATATATTTGTAATTTATGACTCTCCATGTGTGTGTGTTTGTATTATGTTTACCAAGTATATTACATTTTATCAAATGACATCATATTTTATATTTGCTTGTACTTAAAGTACTTTAACTTATTGCATATAAGGGACAAGATTTTCTAGGCAGAATGTTTCCAAAGAGCTTTTGTACCCTGTTCTATCAGTTTTATTCCAAAAAACTCTCCGCATGAAGAATTTATGAAGACAATACTGAATCTTACTTAGGTATGTGGTAAGGATAAAGAGAGACAGTTATTTCCAGGAATTACTTATTTTCCCACACTTACATTTATGCTTTTATTTAAGAATATATATTGCCATGAATATATACATATACATACATATATGTGTGTATACATCATATACATATGGAAACCCAAAATGAGACTACTCTAAAGGGATGAGATAGCACAAAAAATAGCACAGGCCTATGAAAGTTGGGCTACTGGAGACACAGTCACTTGTGAGGTTAAGTGGATTTTCTTATCTTCTGAAAATAATTTGTTGGGAAAAACCAAGCTGAGATGCTCTGAAATTATCATGGGAGTCAATGCATAGAATTAACCAGCCATGGATATATTCTCCCTTTTTTTTTTAGACTATTCTTCAGGTAGGAGAAAGTTAAAGAAAGACACACCAAACCTTTACTTCTGTAACATCAAATTCTGAAACCTGGCATTAGGTTAAGAGAACAGCTGCTCAAGAGTCCCTTCATCCTATCTTGAATGATGAGAATTAGAGGTAATGCTCTGGTCACAAACAGCATCAGCTTACAAGATCCCTGGAGGCCCCAGCCATGGCTTGCGTGGTCCTTCAATCTTCCTTTGTTTCTGTTTTACTCATGCCCAGGAGACTAATCTACAGATGTGATGTGGAGGACCTGAATTTGTACAAGAAATAGGAATGGAACTCACAGGAATACATAGAGCTCCGTGGATTTTATTGCTTTGGAAACATTTATGTAACTAATGCTGGTTTAGAGCACTTAAGACTGCAGGTGCCCATTTTATGAGTTAGATAAATTCTTACTTGTTCATTGCAGTTGTGTACATATCCCCCTGAAGACAGGGCAGCTCTGAACTTTATTAGTAAACATGATATATTTTGAGAAGTGGTGTATGTCTAAGACAGCCACGTGCTTCAAATCAGCTCTGAGCATTCCTTATGGCTAGGTACATTTGCTGCAGAATGTGAGCAATAATTTTGAAATGTACAAGGTAGCCTTTTCAATTGTTTTATTTCTGGCTTTGAGATAGTTGGCTATTTCTGTAACATTGGGGGGTTACTTCTACTGAAAGGTGTGCCAAAGTAGGATTGACATTGCAAAATATGGTCTTATAGTTTTAAAACTTGGATGCATTTGACAACTTACAGTTTCCTCATCTGTAAAATGAGGAAAAGAATGGTTCAGGTCATATATTTATGATGAATATATATATATCATATCACGCCTGCATAGCATATAGTTATTGGTAACTCATATAAAATTTCTGAGAGATTAGAACCACTGTAGAGATGCTTATGCAAGTAGTAAAAGTAGCACCATTTATACTGTTTGTAATTGGAATTTTAAAAATAAATCTAAAATGCCAAGGATAATGCCAAACAATAGAATAGAAGTACTCTCAGAAAAATAGTCTGCCATCATGCAAATAATCTTCAGTTTGCATGTAGACTCAGATTACTCTATGTTCTAGAAAAGAGAAAGGCATGTGCTTACAGAACAGAACAGATGCTCAATGGGCTTGCATCACACATGAGCCTGTCTCGTTCCTGTCCTATCTAATATCAGGGACAATATTAGATTTCCACTCTTCATGTTTGATATCATCTAAACTACACCAAATGGAAATCATTTCATTGAGCCTGTCTCTGGTTTGAAAAGATGGATTTTAAAAACACTTGATTGTAGAGATCATCACTTGACAGAATCATTTTCTTTGAATATCACCCCCCCACATGTTTTATTGAACTGAGCTGATTAATTATTCAGAGGTAGGAAGAAGTTAAATGACACTCTCAAGGCTACAGATCTACAGACAAGCATTTTGGGTAACGTTGAATGTAGTTCTACTGTGGTACAGAGCTAGGTGGTGCAGCTGCCAGCAAATCTTTGAGTCAGCTGAGGACCAGACCATCTTCAGCCAGCCTTAGGCTGTCTGATTTCCTAAGATGGAATCTATCAGCATCATTTTAATTTTTTGTATGAAGTTTTAATATACATTTAATTTCCCTAGAAACTAGTTTTCTTCAAGATCTCAGGCAAACTACAGCTGGTGTCATGTGTATAAAATATTCAACATAAATTGGCCCTAAAAGTCTGTATGACTTATCATTATTCACTCTGCTTCTCTTTTTTTTTTTTTTGAGTCATTTTTTGCCTAAGTCTATCACTGGTTCAGTTCCAAAGTCTGAACTTTGTATCTACGGTGTTTAATCATTCATTCATTTCAAAGCCTACCAAAACTTAGATAAATGGAGGCATTCTGAAAGCTCATTCTACAGTGTAAAACCTAAGGTTTCTCAAGTTCATCAAGTCTATAAAAGACATTTACATTTTAAAAGTTTATTAAATATGATGAGAGAAGAATTAACAGAACCATGATGGATAGGTCAAATCAAGATTCCATGGAAATAAATATATTTATTTGACCATGGTTTAGCATTTCTTTTTAGTAATTAAACTTTATATGTGATTCTTGGATTCAGACTTTGAGATATGATAACTAATTTCCTTTTAATAAGAAGGACAAAATACACCCTTAAAAAGTTAAGGCTCATTATGACCCCCCAAAGAACTTTACTGACTTTTTATATGACTATCTCCAAGGACAGAACATGTTATAACCTTATTTTATGCAGGTAATTAAATGCAACCCACAGTGGTTCTGGGGTCATTAGTCTATGGGTATAAATTGAAAAATGTCTGATGTATGATGAAGGTATTATAATGACTTATTCAAAATGATAAGTTCTAAACTCACAGCAGTAAATGACTAACAGCTACTACTACAGAACACATCACTGGGCTCAGGCTACTGCCCAAAGATTTTGTCATTCAACCTCTTTTCATGTAAATATTAAGGTTTACCACATTCCTTAATAATGGGAAATAACATTTTAAAATACCAGGAAAAAGAATTATAATGTGTGTGCATTTCTAGGCATCAATACTAAATTGTATAAAGGGTCTGCTTTCCCAAGTACTTAACATGAAATATTTGCTATTTTCTTTCCTCTGAAACCTTGTGAGAAGAGGTGCAATACTAAAATGTAAAGCTTATAGGACATTAAAAATGTATAATATCTGGTTTATAAAACAAGGTGAGTATAGATCTAGTAATCTTTTGGGGGGAGGGTGCCTAAAAATGCCAAAAGATGTTGAATAGACCAAAATTCCTATTTTCAAATCATAATAGTAAATAACCAAATTTAGTCTGTGTGACTGTATGACTACTTCGGGCTGGGTTGACATACAACAGAAGCCAGGCAGGTCGTTGTAGTTTTGGCTTGTCATTTCTTTTTGAAGAAAATTCTTCTGTTCAGCAGATGTGCTACACAAACGTTTGTTATATGATGACCTAAGTGACTGAGCTGACATTAGGGCAGTCTCATAGTCAGGCACCTGTAGAGAATGAAAAGCAGGAAAGGTTCAGCTTAAAGCATCATTGGTGAAAGCCATGCTTCTTAAGAAAGAAGAAGAATGCTTTGTTCACATGGCTCTTCTGACCCTTTGCCTCTACTTCTGATGAAACAGCTACAGATCCCTGTGTGCACTCATTGACAACATCTCTCCCTTGATCAATGGATCTGGGTGGGTTTTGTTTTGTTTTTACTTGGTTTATCTGAGAAAAACTCTTAAATAAACTGCCAGGTTAGCCTGGAATTTACTATATAACCAATATTGAACCTGAACTCCTGATCCTCTTCTCTCCAGTTTCTAAAAATTGGAATGGGTGGTGTTTTCCACCATGCCTGGCTCACCAGGTACTTCGTGTCAATTCACTTGATTTGAAGGATAAAAAGTTTATGAAAAGAATAGTTTGTTTCCACAAACAATATTGAGCTTACATCAAGTAGAAGAATTTGTAAGTTAAGATTGTTAGGCAACCCTTTGAAATTTGTGAGACTCCATGCTAGACCTAAAGGGTAGGAATGATTCAGAAAGAAAGAAAGAAAGAAAGAAAGAAAGAAAGAAAGAAAGAAAGA
>JADRCH010000255.1:2854234-2893925 GCA_019843965.1 Rhynchomys soricoides
AGAAAGAAAGAAAGAAAATAAATGCATGTGGCAGACAACATCTTATTTTAGATTTTATGCATCAGATGTGTCCGTATGGCCATGATTATATGAGTCCCTAGCAAGATGAGACACAGCCCTATGAATATCTTTGTCATGACTAACCAGCTATTCAGAGGAAGAAGTCATTATGTAAAAGTTGCTAAACAGTGCTTAAATGTGGTTAACACTGTGAAACAGAATGTGTCATTTTTGTTTCAAAATGACTGTACAGAAAGAAAGAGCTACCACCTTCTAAAACATCATTGTCCTGGGTTAAATCAAATGTTTATCTAGTGTGTGGCTTTTCTTTCTTTCTAGAGTGTCGTCAAGGGCTACATTTACAAAGGGGCCTTCCTGGGTTTGGTGTACTGCCAACATTTCTTTTCTTTTTCCTTTTTAACAGTTAGTAGGGAGGCTGTCCTCACTGCGCCAACGATGGCATCCAGGGATGTAATTTTTCCAAATTGCTGGTTTTGTTTAGCAAAATGGAGTCGGCTATCCATAGCAATCCCTGACAACTTTGTACTGAATGTTTAGACCCACAAAGCAATTAGGAGGCTCTCAGAGGAAATCCCACCTGCAGCTGGTTTTCCTGTGAGAGCTGAGCCAGATCTCAGAACTGTGTGGCAAAAAAATGCCTTCCAGATTTAGCTTCAGAACACACTGCTTTCTGTTGCCTTATTTTATTCGAGGAGCCAGTGCCTCTCTGTCACACCACAGGTATGGGGTGAGCTGCTGGCTACTTCCACTACTGGTCCTGATCCTCATGTGGGTTCTGGGGATAAGGAAAGGCCAATACACACTATTGCTTCCTGGTTTTCATAGTCTGCCAGAAGTCACCATGTTTATTTGCCATATGCTACTTCCATTCATAGATCAGCTCACTTCTATGTGGCAAATACCTGCTGAATCTTAAAGGCCTAACTCAAATATCGACCATATTGCAAAGTGACCAGAATTTTACAAAAAGAGGATACCCATTTATTTCTATTCTACTTTGTAAATACTCTGGAAACATAACATGATCTGCATATTGATTTACAAGCATAAGCACTTTATTTAGACTATTAGTTTTTCTAGTACAAAGTAAATGCTATGAATATTGGTTGAAACATCCCAATATCTCATTTAACTCCAAAATTTCAGACTGCAGGATATCAGTTTATAGTAAATGAATGGGTACATCAATGTGTTCTCATATTCTTTGATTACGAATAACTTTATTGGCCTCATGGAAAACAGGTGTGATGTTGTTGCGGGAAATGTTTAAAAAGAATGGAAAATTAAAAAAGAATTAAAAAGAATGGAGCTCTGACTCAGAGCTCCATGATCTCTCCACCCAGCTCACTAGGTTCCCACTGGTGGGTCATTACCACGCCAGCCCCATGCTTCAATGTACCCATGGCTTCTGTGGTGCACATCAGGCAACCCCACACTTTACTGCTGTACCTTTCTCTCTGGAACACAGATGAGCTGCTTCATGAAGGAAAATGCAAGACAAACTTAGCTCAGAAACAATAGTAACTCAAATCTCTGGGCACAACAATTAAAACCTAATCTTGTAAACCTTATCCAAGTCTGATTTCTCTAGTGGTGAATCCTTGAAGATCTGTCATACCAGGAGACTACATCTTACCTACATGCTGTCCCCATTCCAAAAGGGCTCTTTCTCCTCCTCCTCCTCCTTTCTTCCTCTCTCTGACCTCAAAGTCCCCCTACACACCCAGTGACTGCCTCCTTTATTCATTAGAGGATTGGTTCACAGGAAGTCACAGGTGTAACTCACTCCTTGTCTGAAGCCCCTCACAGGAGGGCAGAATTAGCAGAATACAAAAAGCCCCAGGGTTATCCACAACATGATGTCTAATTTATGTACATTATGCTGGCATAAAAGTAGCCCTAGCATATTTTGAAACACCATTAACATTCTATTTTATTACAATAAAAGAGATTCTAATAAAAAAGAATTACTTTAATTTATCATAAAGCTTTTGGCTAGACAAGGGGCTAAAGTATACAGCATAATCATACTCAGACATGCTATACACAAAGTTTTGTATCCAAACAATATTTTCAAATTGTGCTAAGTAGAATGTCGAAATATAAGCATGGTCAAAAATGAGAGTGGAAAAATATTTACTAAGAACAGCTAAAGGAAGTATGGAGGTTTAATGTAGGAAGCTGGTACTTAGTCATATAAGAAGGCACTTTAGGTTTGTTCTACCTTCAGCATGCTTAGTTTAAGGCCATAGTTCAAAAAGGGAAAATGGTGGAACCACTTGGGGACATAAATGAGGTCATGGAGCATATGATTGAACAAAATGTTAGAATTCTGAACAGAAACAATAAGTGCTGAGTTTGCACCCTAGGTATGGCAGATAGGAATGACCATGAGCATATACAATGTTTGTTTGTTAGTTTGTTTTTAAGAAAGAATCAACTCAAGAAAAAAAGAAGGCCAACAAGGTGACTCAACTTGTCAAGATGCTTGTCATTCAAACTGATAACTGGAGTTCAATCCTTGGGATTCACATAGTGAATCACTGATTCACTATCAGTGAATCAGTGAATCATATGTGAATCACCCTGATTCACATAGTGAAGGAGATAAGAAGATAGCCAACTATCAGAACTTAAGAACTTATCACAACTTTCAGACCTTCATAGACATTCTCTCTCTCTCTCTCTCTCTCTCTCTCTCTCTCTCTCTCTCTCTCACACACACACACACACACACACACACACACACACATACACACATTTTTTAAAAAACAGGATAGGTATGTTTTGAAGATGTGTTAACCTAACTTTGGCACTAGTGGCATCTAGCTAATTTAAGAGCCAACACATAAAGAACTCTGGCAAGTGGAGGTAAATCATAAACAGCCCGATTAGAAGAAGTTGTGTAATTGTCATAAAGTTTATCTTTCTAGAGTTTCACACCTTCACATAAAAGAGCATTGTTTCCACTATCTTTTAGACAAATTAAAATGAGTGATGTCTAAAGTAATGTCACTCATTCAAAAACGGTAGCTATGCATTGAAAAGCAACAAGAAAGGTATTATTCATGTCTTCTGCAAAACAAAAGTTCTCATTTTCATAATTTAATATCCATTTCTTTTGTTATTTCTTTAAAACATTTTTATTAAATTATTTTATTTATTTACACTCCAAATGTTGTCCCCCTTACAGATCTGCATCCCAGACTTCTTTACCCTATCCTCCTTCCCCTTTGCCTCTGAGAGAGTTCTCACCCACACACCCACCCCTTCACCCATCCACTCACCCCCACCTCAGTTTTTCTCATGCAATATATTTTGATCATATGTTTACCTCACTCTCCAACCTTCCACAGATAGATAGACAGGCAGACAGACAGACAGACACACACACACTCACACACACAAATCACAAACCAAAAACATCCAAATTGAAAAATCAAAACAAAGAGAGATATAGTTCATTATGGTGGGAAAGACATGAAAAATGTAGTGATAGAAGAAAAAGGTTGGTTGATTGCACTGTGTCTGTACCCAGGAAGCAGAGGGTGAACACAAAATTAAGGGTGGCCTATAAAGTTCCAAGGTTCATCCTAGTCATCGACATGCTCTAGCAAGCTCCAACTCCTAAAATTTACAAAACCTTCTCAACTATTTGGGTCAAGTGTTAAAATGTGTGACCTTATAGGAAATCTTATATATTTAAACAATAAACACTGGACCCCTTACTAAAATAATATTGATGGAAATTTGTAGAAAAATAAAAGCCAGAACAGAGTATAATACAAACCGTTGTTTTCATTCCAGGTTATTAAAAAAATAAATAAATAAATAAGCATGTATTATAGGTAAAAAGAGATGTAGATTTCTTCTAAGGCATGTTCAGTAATATTTATCAAATCATGGAAGTAGTAAATACTAATTTATTAATTCATATGCATCCTTTGATACAACTCCTTCAAACAAACAAGAAATTTTATAATGTGTTTCTCCCATTGTTATGTGACATTTTTATAACTTTTTAATTATGATAACTTTCAGATATAATAAAGGTCATTTAAACAATTATTATTTCAGGAATCTACATTATAATATAACTGTAATTGCAGGAGATACTATTCATTAAGAACATACTATATATTATAAACTAAAAATATTTTCTTTCATTATTATACTATGTCCATATGGAAATTATTATTTAAGTCTATATTGTTGAGTTATAGGCTATGGATTACCCATATATAAAGAGAAAAATCAAGTCCTTTTTCTCAAAAATATATAACAAGTAAATGTTATACATTTCTGACTGTTCCTAGGACAGCAAAGTTAAATAGAGGAGAAAGTGCAGAATAGGCCTAAATATTGAAGAAGCCACATAGTACTTGGTTCAATGAAAATCTGTGTTTGGTGGGACCTGTACTGAACAGGACTCAGAACTTCTTCTGGCTTCATGATACTCCAGAAATATGAACAATGATGGAGGGGAATGTATTTATGTGATATGTATATGTATATATGTGTACATTTGTTTCTATATGTTTGTGCCAATCATGACATTAATGTGGTTGTAAGGAAAAAATCCTATAAGTCAGTCTTCATGTTGCATTAGATAGGGTCTTGTGCTGTTCACTGTGTATGACAGCATAGCCTGTGAGCCTCCAGGGCTTCTCCTGTCCTCACCTCTAGTCTTTCTACATGAGGTCTTGAATAGAAACACATGTTACCATGCCAGCCATTGCAAAGGTACTGAGATTCAAACTCAGGACCTCAGTCAGGCACAACAAACAATTTCCATATTTCCAAACTGATATTTTTGATATTAATAAAAAAGTGTTGTCCAAATTAACAAAATCAGAAATAAAAAGGGAGACATAACAATAGAAACCAAAGAAATTCAAAGAATTATCACATACTACTACAAAAGCCTATTCAACAAAATTGGAAAATCAAAATGAAATGGTTAATTTTCTAGACAGATACCAGGTACCAAAGTTAAATCAGGATCAGATAAACCATCTGATCCCATAACCAGTCCCATAACCGCTAAAGAAATAGAAGCAGTCACTAAAAGTCTCTCAACCAAAAAAAAAAAAAAGCCCAGGTTTTAGTACAGAATTCTATTAGACCTTCAAAAAAGACCTAATTCCAATACTTTTCAAACTATTCCACAAAATAGAAACAGAAGGAACACTACCCAATTCATTCTATGAAGCCACAGTTACACTAATACCAAAACCACACAAAGACACAACAAAGAAAAGGAATTTCAGACAAATTTCCCTTATGAATACTGATGCAAAAATACTCAATAAAATCCACGCAAACCAAATCCAAGAACACATCAAAACAATCATTCATCATGATCAAGTAGGCTTCATCACAGGGATGGAAGGATGATTCAATAAACAGATATCCATCAACTTAATCCACTATATAAACTAACTCAAAGAAAAAAAACCACATGATCATCTCATTAGATGCCGAAAAAGTATTTGCAAAATTCAGCACCCCTTCATGTTAAAAGTCTTCGAAAAATCAAGAATTCAAAGCCCATACCTAAACATAGTAAAAGCCATATACAGCAAACCAGTAGCTGACATCAAACTAAATGGAGAGAAACTTGAAGCAATCCCACTAAATTCAGGGACTAGACAAGGCTGCCCACTCTCTCCATATCTATTCAATATAGTACTCGACATCATAGCCAGAACAATTAGACAGCAAAAAGTAGTCAAGGGGATACAAATCGGAAAGGAATAAGTCAAAATATCACTATCTGCAGATGATATTATACTTGTGACCCCAAAAGTTCTACCAGAGAATTCCTTCAGCTGATAAACAACTTCAGCAAAGTGGCAAGATACAAAATTAACTCAAATAAATCAGTTGCTACTCAAAGGATAAACAGGGACTGAGAAAGAAATTAGGGAACCTTCACAATACTTACAAATAACATAAAGTATCTTGGTGTGACTCTAACCAAGCATGTGAAAGATCTGTATGACAAGAACTTCAAGTCTCTAAGAAAAGAAATTGAAGACCTCAGCTGATGGAAAGATCTCCCATGATCATGGATCGGCAGCATTAACATAGTAAAAATGGCCATTTTACCAAAAACAATCTATAGATTCAATGCAACCCCCATCAAAATTCCAAACCAATTCTTCATAGAGATAGAAAGAGCAATTCTCAAATTCATTTGTAACAACAAAAAGCCAAGGATAGGGAAAACTACTCTAAACAATAAAAGAATATTTGGGGAAACCACCATCCCTGACCTCGAGCTCTACTACAGAGCAATAGTGATAACTTCATGGTATTAGTACAGAGACAGGCAGGTAGATCAATAGAATAGAACTGAAGACCCAGAAATGAACCCACACACCTATGGTTTGATCTTTGACAAAGAAGCTAAAACCAACCAGTGGAAAAAGACAGCATTTTCAACAAATGGTGCTAGCTTAAGTGGAGGTTGGCATGTAGAAGAATGAAAATTGACCCATTCTTATCTCCATGTACAAAGCATAAATCCAAGTGGTTCAAGGACCTCCACAAAAAAAAAAAAAAAAAAAACCCAGTATGCTGAATCTAATAGAAGAGAAAGTGGTAAGAGCCTTGAACACATGGGCACAGGGGAAATTTTCCTGAACAGAACACCAATGGCTTATGCTCTAAGACCAACAATCAACAACTGGGACCTCATAAACTTGCAAAGCTTCTGTTAAGCAAAGGACACTGTTAATAAGACAAAATGGTAACCCAAAAATGGTAACCCATAGATTGGGAAAATATCTTTACCAATTCTATAACCGCTAGAGGGCTAATATCCAAAATATACAAAGAACTCAAGAAGAAAAACTCCAGAGAACCAAATAACCCTATCAAAAGTGGGGTACAGAGCTAAACAGAATTTTCAACTTAGGAATTTCACATGGCTGAGAAGCACTTAAAGAAATGTTCAACATCCTTTGTCATCAGGGATACACAAATTAAAACAACTCTGAGATTTCACCTCACACCAGTCAGAATGGCTAAGATAAAAAACTCAGGTAACAGCAGATGCAGGAGAGGATGTGGAGAAAGAGAAACACTCTTCCATTGTTTGTGGGATTGCAAGCTGGTACAACCACTCTGCAAATCTGTCTGGTGGTTCTTCAGAAATTTGGACATAGTACTACCTGAAGATCCAGCTATACCACTCCTTGGCATATACCCAAAATATGCTCCAACATATAACAAGGACACATGCTCCACTATGTTATAGCAGCCTTATTTATAATAGCCAGAAGCTGGAAACAACCCAGATGTCCCTCAACAGAGGAATGGATACAGAAAATATGGTATACAATGGAGTACTACTCAGCCATTAAAAACAATGACTTCAAGAAATTCACAGGCAAATGGATGGAACTAGAAATTATCATCCTGAGTAAGGTAACCAAGTCACAAAAGAACACACATGGTATGTACTAACTGATAAGTGTTTATTAGGGGAAAAGCTCAAATACCTATGAAGCTCAAGAAAAAGGAAGACCAAAGTGTGGATGCCTCAGTCCTACTGATAAGGTGGAACAAAATAATCATGGGAGGTAGAGGGTGGGTGGGATTTGGGAGGAAGACAAGATGGGGAGAGGAAAAAAGGGGGGCAGGATCAGATGTGGGAGGAGACAGGGGGAGATGTACAGAGGGTGAGGAAATTTTACCAAGGTGTGTAGCAATGGAGGATGGGGAACTAGGGGTAGCAAACAGAAAGTCCCACATGCTAGGAAAGCAAGAGGCTCCCAGGATCCAACAGGGATGACATTAGCTGAAATACCAACAAATGGAAGAGAGAACCTGTAGAGACCATATCCAGAGGTTAGGCATGGCCCCAGTTGAGGGATGGAGCCACCAACCCTTCTCAAAATAATAACCCAGAATTGCTCCTGTCTAAAAGAAATACAGGACAAAGAGTAGAGCAGAGACTGAAAGAAAGACCATTCAGAGACTGCCCCACCTGGGGATCTATCCCATATGCAGCCACCAAACCCAGACACTATTGCTGATACCAATAAGTGCTTGCTAACAGGAGCCTGTTATAGCTGTCTCCTGAGAGGCTCTGCCAGAGCCTTACAAATACAGATGGGGATGCTTGTGTCCAACCATCAGACTGAGCAGGGGGACAGCAATGGAACAGTTAGGAGAAGGACTGAAGGAGCTGAAGGGGATTGCAACCCCATAGGAAGAACAACAATATCAACCAACCAGACACTCCAGAGCTCCCAGGGACTAAACTACCAACCAAAGAGTACACATGGAGGGACCCTTGGCTCCAGCTGCATATATGTAGCGAAGGATGACCTTGTCTGGCATCAAAGGGTAGGGAGACACTTGGTCCTGTGAAAGCTTGATGCCCCAGCCTAGGGAAATGCTAGGGCAGTGGGGAGAGAGTGGGCAAGTTGGTGGGGGTGCACCCTTGTAGAGGCAAGTGGCAAGGGGTTGGTATTGGTTGGGGTTTCAGAGAGTAAACCAATCAGGAAGGGGGATAACATTTGAAATGCAAATAAACAAAATAGCCAATAACAATTTAAGAATAAAATAAAATAACAAAATAGCATTGCAGGATCAGGGTGAACAAGAAATGATTTCATGACAATGCCCAATTCAGAATAGCCCTAATTAGTTTATCAAAAATGATATTTTCAAGCATCAGGTTTGGGGAGACCATACCAAATGCAATGGCTGTTTTTGCTTTGGTTAATAAAGCACTATGCTTTATTTAAAGGCATTTGGAATTATTTATAAATAATTCAGTGCTACTGGGAGGGCAAAAACAATTCTAAGAACATTAAATTTCCATTAACCATATTAAATACAAACATACTGTCAAATGTTCTCCTGGGTATCAGATGCTGCACTGTGTTAGACTGCATCAGGAGGAAGCTGAAGTCACTAGTGTGGAGTATACTAAACTGTTATTTAAGATGAAAGTTAAAAGGTAACTCTTCCCTAGTACTCGGGATTTCAAAACATGAGTAAATCATTCCACTGCTGTTAGAAAATCTGTCATTTGGGACACAGTTGATGTAACTAGGGGACTTTATACAAACTCAGCTATCCAAATACAGAAAACAAAGCCCTGCGCAAGCTCATTCATTTATATGAGTCAAAAACATTGAAAATTTCATAGAAAAGAAGAAAAAGATAGTGAGCAGGGTCTGGAAGAAAGGAGGTACCTATGGTGTAAAGGAGTTATGTCTCAAAGGGCGCAGGTTTTAGTGACCTGTCACACTGGTCACTATAGCTAATATTAAGTTACTATGAATTTCAGAATTTCTAAAAGAATATATTTTAACATCCTTATGATAAGAAAATTGTAACTTCCCAAGGTGGCAAATATGTTGATTTAAATGGTGATTTTTATAGCATAGCCACAGTTATAAGTGTCACGTTGTTCCCTCCCCAAAATTATATATGACTATCATTTGTGATTTATTCATGATTATTATTTGAACATACACTACTTTGGTAAAATGTATGGTTCACAAAAATATTTTAGGCAAAAAGTATGTGAATCAAACTGGATAAATGAGGAAGATTGAGTCACACTATCTTAAGTATGCAGGATAATCATGCTGGACCCATATTCAAAACTACCTACCAGTAGGAGAGATGAGAAGAGAGAGTAAGGTAGGAAATATAATCAACATACAATACAGACTTGTATGAAAATGTCTTTGTGTAACACAGTACACGGAAAACAAATATTTACAATGAAATTAAATAATAGAAACTTGCCTCCATCCCTCCTCCATTTAAATTCCTTCTCCCACTTTAGACTACATGGATAACCAATTTCTGTGTGGCCCCTGTACTTACAACTCACAACAACCCAAGGCAGGTTTTCTTATCCTGGAGTTGGGATGTCTCTCCCTCACAAATAGAAATCTGGTTCTTTTACATTTCACATATTTATTTCAATCTATGAGTCAACTCTACTTAGAAAACATTGTTACTCTTACTTCCACTTACAAAGGCCAGGATTTCTAGGTATCAAAGATGTCTATCACCCTTACATGAGTGACTTTTTTAAATCTGTTATAGCCTAAGTCATCATAGATGTGTAAAATATAGAACTAAATAGCTTTTTCTGTTACTGTCTGAAAAATGTCACAAGAAAGTAGAAGTCTGTATTTCTCTAAACCATAGTTCCTGAAATGAAGGACATTGCCACTGGGTGGGTTGTGCCATAGTGTCCCATCACCACAGGTCATGGACACAATTAGACCTTACTGTATTTGTAAGAAAAAGTCAGGAACAAACTATTGTACCTGGTCCAAAAAGATTAAGTACAAAAGAAAAAATAATGTCCAAAATGATAACTTTTTCTTTCCCATACATATGACTTTTAACTTAAGAAAGTTTCTTCAAATTCTAAAAGAATTAGATAACAAAAAAGTGATCCTCATAATTTTTTTGGCCAAATAGTATGAACAGATTATCTCTTTGGTTTGAAAAGAAGATTTTTAAAACTACATATTCAAATGTATTTCATGAGGAGTGATAAGACATTTTCCCCAATACACATGCAAATTAATAAAAAATTTCATACAATACTATATCCATTGAAGTATATTTTCATTAAATGTAAAGCTTATAGAGATCCAATTTCTTGAATAGGTCATCACTTAGAGAAATATGCATTATGCATAATGTTGCCAGTTTAAATGATATCATGTGATAAAAATCAACATTCTTTCATTTTTCTGCATAATGTGCCTTCTAAAATCAAGCGAGTGATTGTATTATGATATGAAAAGTAGAAATTGCTAGGTGATAATGGGAAGGATTTTGCATCATGTAAGTTGAATTTACACAGAACTGGCTAGGACTTACAGCTGCACTGTGTTAGAGAAGAATGAAATTGGGGAAAATACCTATCGACTCTAGGACTACGCTTTTATCTAGATGCCATGCACAGATATTGCACAGGCTGTTGAGAAAGTGAAGGAATTAGCAAGCATTTCTTTTACTGCAAATCCATATAAGCAGGTGCTATAGTTTTCTATTAGGAATTCAATAATCTAAATCCATGTATTACTTTTATTGCTGTTGTGATGAAATACAATACAGAAACACATATACATGCAATAAAAATTAGTAAAAAAGAACAAAAGGGATCATGATTTGAAGGCGAGCAAATAAGTGTGCATTGAGAGGGTTTCAAGGGAGGAAAAAAGGGGGAGAAATGTAATTAAATTATAATCTCACAAAACAAAATGCTGGGAAGCTCCATTCTTAAGGTTTTACGATACATGGCTTCTCTCCTGGATTGAGTTCTCTTGATGACCGTAGAGACATTTCAAGTATGAATGTCTTCAACATTCTGGGGTTGCCATTATACCTGCAGCTTCAGCTTCATAGCTACATGCATTCTCCTCTCAGGCGCTGCCTATAGGGCTTTTGACTCTGCCATACATTGCTTGGAATTATGGGCCTTATTGGAAAACTGAGTACAAACTTCCTTGACCCCAAGCAAACAAATGTCATGTGCAACATACAAATTGCCTCTGCTACTTAGTCCAGAGCTCTTGTACCTAGAACATCAGTATCTTCATCCCCATCATCAGCATCCAAGCATGTTCCCTGAGTGGGTCCTGTATACTCTAATAACTGATGAGCACCTATTGTAATACTGCTGCTTTTCCCAAACATAAAATAAAGACTGACAAATGAGCATATTACTCAGAGGACTATTAGTACACTGGAGAAATTGGGAATCTACTCCAATTCCTAAAGATTCGTCCTTTCCAGTAGATCCTATGACCCCTACCTTTACTGTCTGAGTTTATATCAACCTCTACATCTGATCTTCCATCATAATTACTTGCTAAACTCTGCTTATACTATCCTACATGTACCAGCATGTCTCTCCAAATTCTTCCTGCCAACCACTTTCTAAAGTTTGAAAGCCACATAATGTGGTTTAATCATAGTTAAGACCCCATTCCTGGTAGTAATTTCTGTATTTAAAAATATCTTAAATTTTAAAATACTAGTGTCAAAACAAGTCACAGGAGTGCAGATATCTCTCAGTGAGAACTGTTTGTGGCCATGATTTTAAAAAAATAAATAAATTAACTGTGTAAATTTGATACCATATTATCTTATGACATGGAGGGTATTTTTTAAATCACATTATTTTCAGCAAATTCTAAGAGCTAAGAATAAAATCTGGATCTCGGTTTTGCATTATCACTATTGAACTTAACCTTAAATGTAGAAATTAAATAATTTTGTACTGTGGTAATTTATTCAAGAGCTCAAAAGTGAACACAGTGTGGATAGAAACACAATGTTTTTCACAGAAAATTTATATCTGACAACTATGATGTGTGTAAAAATATAGTATTGAATAAATGAAAGAACCAGAACCAACCCTCAGGAAATAAAGAAATCTTTTCCATGAGCACATGAAATATTAGATTTCTTTCCAACTCATATGAATTTATCTTGGAAAGAGTTTGCTAGTAGCAAGAACACTGGGAGGTTTTTTTTTTCTTTTTGATTAATTGAACATTTAACAACTTGTTTTCATGTATAGTTTACTCAATTTATATAAGCAATTACTAGCTTTGCATGTACAAAATTACTAGATTTGCATGTACAAATGGATGGAGCTGCAAAGCCTAAGGTATTTTTTTATTAGATCCACTAAATTTGAATCAGAAAAGGTTTTGAAAATTAGCATTTGGCATCGCTCTCTGCTAATGATAAGCAGAGCTCAACACTGTGTATTTTTTAAAAAGGGTACTAGGAAGGTCATATTGAACAAATAAACTAATTGGATTTGAAGTGCATGAAAATCTTGTTTTCCAGTTTAAAAAAAAAAATGCAAGAGGAGCCTGAATCTTAATCATGTCCAACCTTGATCAAGGCTGAATACCTCAGTGTAGAAACAAGTCACAGGGATAGAGGTAGCTTTCTGTGAAACACACTCAGGAACGTGATGTTAAAATCCATTTGACTTTAGTATGTGAGGTTAGTTTTGTATTGTTTTTCACTTTTTTATGATTTTAGAGTGAAACTGAGTATAAGTAACTTCATCAAAATTGTATATGTTTGTATGTACCTGTGAATGTGGGTGTGTGTACGGACACAAGTATGCATGTGCACATGGAGGTCAGAAGTCAATAGTGAGTCTCATCCTCAGTCACTCTTTGTCACATAATTAATTGAGGGAGGTTACTCTCTGAAAATGTTATACATTAAACATGTATATTGATGGTATCTACACACCACAACCCTCCCTCCAATTTTTTCCTAGAGTCTTCCACCCCATCTCCTCCCACTTCATGACCACTGTTTATTTTTATTTATTTTGTTATTAATAATCTCTTCAGTGCAATGACTGTTGCCTATTTGTACTTAAGTGTCTGGCAATCAACCCAGGTATGAGCAACAGCTGCAACATTCCCAACAAAGAGTGATTATTCCTCCCTCAGCAGTCATCAGCTGTCAAGAGCTCATCGAATGGGGTGGAGCCATATCATCCATTGGGAAATTTTGACGACCTTGATTTTTTGTAGGACTTACGCAGGTATCTCAGCTTCTGTGAGTCGATTTATACAACAGCCATGCCATGTCCAGAAGTCAGTAATCAATACTTTTCCTTGTTATTTGTCAAATCATATATACATGATTTATCTACCCAGAAATTCATCAAGCCTTAGATAGTCAGAGACTGATACAAATTTAATCCACCAAAAGCTGAACAGGTAAACAGAACAGCTTAACCATTTTAGAGTCTCTCCATTAACCACTACTTGCTACAAAAAAGAAACTTCCTGGCCAAAGTTAGTGGTGTCTTTATCAATAGACTTTTACCCTCTAGTTATATACATCTATTTTACGGCAAGATTTCTCAACCTAGATCTCATATATTCAATAACCCAAAAGGATCCTTCTGTACCTACCTCACCAGCACTCGAATTACAGGCATGTTTTCCAATTCTAGCCAATCAATGGTCAATAGAAGATTTGGTACACAAAGCCCCATTATACTCTTGACTTCTGGTGCTTATGCTTTCTCTAATGTTATGGTTAATGTTGGGCTTTCTAATCACTAAAATGTGTTATAATTGAAAACACGGACTCATAGTTTGAATCTGAAATTAGCCACAATGACTCTTTTGTTAAAGGCACACTTGATAACTGATGAGACTTTGGAAAATTTTTGAATCATGATATCTCTGACCTCATGAGTGGATTGCCCAGTTATAGCAATCTTAATTTGAGAATATTATTTGGAAATGGTAGAAGCCAGTAGATGAACCATAATGGGAACACGAACACCAATCGGGGATGTGCTCTATAAGAAACATATATCATATTCTTAGCATCATCTATAAACTCTGTGTCTTTTTGTATTACAGAATCTACAATCCATCCAACCATGGATTCATCTATCTATCTATCCATCTATCATCTGTCTATTAATCTATCCTCTACCACAAATTCCTGCCAGTGTGATATTCTTCCTCATCAGATAAATAAATAAATAAATAAATAAATAAATAAATAAAGTAACCATAGATTGAAACCAATGAGAGCATTAGCCAAAATAAATCTCTTTTTTTACAAGTTGATTTTGTAGATAAGTACTTTGATGTGGCTGCAAAAACACAAAACAAAACCAAACCAAAACTCAGACATATCTGTATTATACAGCTATGAAAGTTATCCCCAACACATCTTTCCCCCAATTTCATGACTGTTTTGTTGTTTGATAACTGATTCTAGTTAGTCCTGGCCATATATGCATGAGTGTTGGACCATCTATTGGAGCACAGAAAACATAGTAATGACCATGTCTTCACATACAAAATAAGAGTGATATTTCCTCTTCCAGGAGCTGATAATATGTGTTTAGTAAACTTTCTGAATTTCACAATTCAATACCAAGTGTGTTCTATTAAAATATGTTACATATGTCAAGCTATTGAAATACACTGAAAGTTAAGCTCGCTTTGAAAATGCATTTTGGAATTGTCAATGTCTCTGCTATTACACTCTTTACAATGAACAAGTGCATGTGGATTAGCAGCTGACTGAGACAGAATCAGATACTTACATCCAACCAACAGTCAGAAGTCAGGGACCCCTGTGGTTGAATTAGGGAAAAGCTGGAAGAAGTTGAGGAGGAGGGTGACCCCATAGGAAGACCAGCAGTCTCAAAAACCTTGGACCCCTAAGATCTCTCAGACACTGAGCCACCAACCAGGCAGCATACACTAGCTGGTCCAAGGCCTCCTACACATACACAGCAGAAGAATGCCTGGTCTAGCTTCAATGAGAGAAGAAGTACCTAACCCTTGAGAGACTTGAAGCCCTAGGAAATGGGGAGGCCTGGAGGAGTGTGGGGTAGGGTGTTGGGGTGTGAGGGCACCCTCTTGGAGATAGGGAAGAGGAATGGGGTGCGGAATTGTCAGAGGGCAGAATAGGACAGGGATAACAACTGGACTGTAAGAAAAAAAAAGATTAAAGATAATAAAAAATTAAAAAAGAATGATTATTGAACTTGATCCAATTCTCAGATAACATTACTCCAGTATTAAACCTGATATTACTATGCCTATGTATAATTCAAGTTGCTTGTCAACCAACAGTGTACAGCCCAGTACAAATGACATGAAACTAACCTTATATCTTCCAGATACAGTGTACTCTAGGATGCACCTCTAGTCTCTCATAAGTATCTGTTGCCTGTACTATAGATTCAGTGTAGTCATGCTTACCTTGGCATCATCATTAACTTCTTTTAAACAGAGAACAGGATGGTATTAAGTGCATTAGGAAAAATGATGCACCAAAATTTCAAAGTAATAATGCCAAGGCTCTTTGTATATTAGCCACTTAGGAAACTAAGTTTCTTCCCTGGAAACTGTGCTCCGTAGATATAGCTCTGACTTCATGTTTTTCAAATAAATGATGTTATAGATTTTCTTCTTCCTCTCTAGGCTACCAATCAAGTTAGTCTGGACTATATTGTTGATCAAGCTGTCATCACAGACTCACAATGCCCATAACACTTCACTCAATGGTTCAGCTTCATGAAAATATAACAAGACTATTCATGATTTCCCTGCTTTTCTTAACCAGAGTCTCCCCTCAAAAAATCCTTTCCAAATATTATTTGATGTCCATTGTATACAAGATCCATGACCAAGTTTTATAAGCCAGGCAGTGAGCAAGGAGTCATTTTTTATACAGTGCCTGTGGTACAAAATATTCAGGCATTATGTATTTCATTGAACTATTGGCAAAGTAATGTTAGTTGAATTTCATTTATCCTTTTAATAAATAGTCTTCAAAATAAATAGTACAGAACTGAGAAGTATCTAATTAATAAAATATTTACCTAGCACACACAAAGCCCCAGATTCTATCTACAGTACCACAAAAAATGGCCATGGAGACTTGGGGATAAAATATGTCTATGGTGAAGACAGGAATATGAAGGCTTTCAACATCATGTTCAGCTCTATAGTGAGTTTGAGGTCATCTTAAGCTATATGAGATCATATAGATGAGTGGGTAGGTAGGTAGATGAATAGATGAGTGGGTAAATGGATAGATGATAGATAGATAGATAGAAGATAGGTAGATAGATGGATAAATGATAGATCATAGAGATAGAGATAAATGATTTAAGAAAGACATAGATGTAAATATATAGGTAACAAATTCAAATAAAATTCTTCTCATCTTTTATAGTTATACTCTAAAACATACTTATCAGAAGCAAATGACCTCCAGATGAATGAAGAAGGTCCTGTTATCTACAGTTTAGCTAGTACTTTTATTTCTCTAAAGCTTTCAAGAACTTTTTCCATGGATTAATTTTTAGTATGATGCGTGAAATCCAATACAGCTTTTGTTATTGTTGACAGAGTTCTGTGTTGCCTTTGAAGTGCAATTCAGAGAAGTCCCTCGTATTTAGTTCTTTGCCAATTAAAAGCCTGTTAAACTTATCAGCAGAATATTTGTATAAACTGTCAAGTTTTTTTTTTTTTTTTTGTCAAAAGCTACATAGTGAAATAAAAGCTGTGACAATTAGGTTAGGTTCATAGAATGTGGTCTATTTGTCTTCAGTTATATCTGTGAAAGGAAGCTTTAAAAGCATTTCAGAAACATATGCAAACATTATCCTTATATGTACATATACACATGTAAAGGAAACAGAGAAAGTTTGAAACAACAGTAAATGGGTAAAGGACCCCTTTGTCCACTGTTTTGGTGTCCAATCCATATTTGCCCTTTAAAGTGCATGATGCCATTGCTATATTGCAAGCATATCTGTTTTCATGACAGGGTCCACATTCCCATAATCTTCCAGTCACATCTTGTGTTTATTTTCTAGAAAAAAAGTTCTCCCTCTGGAGAAGCTTACTCTGTAAATACCCAATGGCTGTGACTGACAGATGGATGATTGAAGGTCATAACCAACTGAAGGAGAGTTGTAAATAAACTTATTCCATCACTTAATTAAGCACATTAGCTTATTAGTGCTTAGGAGATAAGGTCATTTTATGAATAACATCAACAGATATGTGAACACATGCCTTTAGAAGTTAAAAATTTATTAGCCTTGCTTTTATTAGTCCATATATGATTCCATTCTTCTGGCCAGCCAGGTAATAAAAGTAGGTTAAGTTGGTTCAAATGAAGCTCTACCACAGTAGTTCAATAAGCCCGAATTAATACTTATCTCTTTATGCCTCAAACTCCTTCTATATAATGAAAATAAATATAAATGAACTCTCTTTGAATAGTTATAGGTAAATTATTATATGTATAGCTAGATAAATATATGATATATATGCAAATTAGTATAATAGATGGATAATACATAGGTATTGTGATAGTAGATACATAGATGATAAATACATAGATGATCAAGCAACAGATCATTGATAAATAGATAATACAAGATAGATGGTTTATATATGTGGATAGACAGTAGGTACACATATGGTAAGTAGATAGATGCTACATTGATGGTTGACTATATAAATAACATATAGAGAAGCATATTGACTTGGTTAAATCAAAAATATCAGTATCATTGTTATCATTATTATCACTGACCACCCTATGATCACTGAGTCCCCGGAATGCTGAAAAATGAAGTGTTATGCTATAATGCCTTAAATTAGAAGAATGTGTCTGAGGCTGAAATGTATTCTATAAAGGAAATTAAAAATGTCTTATTAAAGATAAAAAGAGATGATAATATTTACTGAAGTGATTAATAAGAAAATTAATAAATCAAAATATTTCTAGAATTTTGTTATTAGATTTTATAAAAACTGCCAAACCATTTCTACAGGAATAAATAACAGTATATTCACATGAAGATGGAATGGGTTGACTCTTCCCTGTCTACTTTGAAATTTACAAGTTAATAGGAAATAAATTAAAAGCATTGTCCAATTTTAAATGCATTTTATTATTATTATTATTATTATTATTATTATTATTATTATTTATTTATTTATTTATTTTTACACTTCAGATTTTATGCTTTTCTACTCCGAGGCCACCTTCTGACTGTTCCACATCCCATAACTCCTCCCCACCCCCTGTCTCCAGGAGGATGTCTCCAACCGCCACCCCCAACCCCCACCTGACCTCTAAACTCCCTGGGGATTCCAATCTCTTGAGGTTAGGTGCATCATCTCCGATTGAGCACAGACCTGGCAGTCCTCTGTTGGGGGCCTCATATCAGCTGGTGTATGCTGCCTGTTTGGTGGTCCAGTATTTGAGAGATCTCAGGGGTCCAGATTAATTGAGACTGCTGGTCCTCCTACAGGGTTGCCCTCCACCTCAGCTTCTTTCAGCCTTTCCCTAATTCAACCATAGGGGTCAGCCGCTTCTGTCCATTGGTTGGGTGCAAATATCTGCATCTGACTCTTTCAGCTGCTTGTTGGGTCTTCCAGAGTGCTGTCATGCTAGGTCATGTATGTGTATGTACAATGTACATGTACAATGTATGTATATTTGTTTCTGAGTATGTCTATCTGTCTGGGTGTTTCTCTTGTTAATAAAGGGCTTTCCTCTCTCTTACATTGAAAGCACAAAAAGTATCACATGGAAAAGAAATGCTGTACATTTTACATAAGTCTTTAAAGGAGTTGTTACGAGGGTTTAAATCACTGAGTCCAGCTGATCCCAAAGGATGCAGGCAACAGCATTACTAAAAACATCACTGTTAATAAAGCAATAACCTTATGCTGAATTCAACATTTATGATAGATATTCATTTCATAAAATTGCTTCAACTTATATACATGATGGGTTTTTTTTTTTTTTGATTTTTTTTTGAGACAGGGTTTCTCTGTGTATCCCTGGCTGTCCTGGAACTCACTCTGTAGACCAGGCTGGCCTCAAACTCAGAAATCCGCCTGCCTCTGCCTCCCGAGTGCTGGGATTAAAGGCGTGCACCACCACTGCCCGGCATACATGATGTTTAATCAAACTATTATCATAGAACATGCATACATATGTTAGCTTTAGGTCAAAGACATAGAAAACTACATAACGTAAGATCACAGCTATTCATTACCTTATATTGATTACATGGAACATCCAAATAATTAATCAGTGGTTATATTGTTCTCTTACAGGTATATAAAACAAATGGGCTAAGTTAAACATCATAATAATAGTCTTAAGTGACCTCAAGGTACATTGTTAACTTTGGCTGTGAGGTTGAAGAAGATTTTCAGTCCCTTGGAATATAGGAGATACTTTATCACAATGCATAACCACACTACTCAATACATACTGAGGT
This sequence comes from Rhynchomys soricoides, assembly GCA_019843965.1. Taxonomy (NCBI): domain Eukaryota; kingdom Metazoa; phylum Chordata; class Mammalia; order Rodentia; family Muridae; genus Rhynchomys; species Rhynchomys soricoides. Next base: position 2,874,090 of record JADRCH010000255.1, read on the forward strand.
ACTTCAACTTCTTTTGTTAACTGTTACTCAACCATTTCCCACCATATAAACATGTTCATAATTTAGCCATTTGCTATTTTCACTACACACACTAGTAAAAATAACAGACACTATGGGTTTGCTGCAATTTAACTCAGCATATACTTACCATCTACAAATATCATGAACACTGTTGCCTTATTTGGGATCCTGATTCAAAGCTAAGAATAGAATTCGGAGGTTTCTCTATCCCATGAGCAATATTATTTGTTTAAGGAAAATAGTTCTAAGAATTCAAATTCTTAAGTCAAGAAACTAAAATAGGTTTGATGGCCAATGATGGTATATAACTTCAACTGCTATTAAGCCATTATTTAACAGGTGCATATTCTAAAATATCAAACCCCTCACTTCTTGATTATGGGGCATTGATATTCTGGGTTTTATTTTTTTGGCTTTTGTAAGACACTGGGTGGAAAGTAGTTCATCAGTTTAACTGGAGATTCCAGTTAGACAGGCATCACTTTTTATAGATCTATAAAAAGTGTTTGAACTTGAGACATATGTTACAAGCAAGAAACATTCTGTGATCTACTAGATGGATGTCTACTCACCAACTTTCGGCTCATTACTCTGTAGTTGTGTTTCCCATACATAAAGAAGGAAAATGGAGATCAATGTGCTCATACCAAAAGTGGCTCTTGCTAAGTTGCTTCATATCATGCATTTATTTAAGGAGAACATTTTTAAGAGGCTAAAAATAAAAGTCCTTAAATTTAAAACTATACCTAATATACAGGAGCAGTTTCCATCTGGATAATGTATGTAATTCCATTCTTTGAAGTGATAATTATTGGTCTTAAGAAAGTAATTGAGGATAAAAATACAAAAAGCATCCTCAAATTAGGGGTTTAACTGCAAAATTCAAGTATCTGAGTGCCTTAGAGATGCCTGTGAAGAGACATTTGTGCCGGACTAGTGGGAGAAACTGGGTCAGAAAATAGTCGTGATTTCTGCTTGGTCAGTTCATTCCATTTCCCTTTTACTTAGGTTTTTTATTTCCTGTATTAAGTAAGTGATCACATTTGATATTCAGCTCCTAACAAAATATACTTCAAATATAGATTATGATCTAGGTCTAAAACATACCTCAAAAGCAAACAAGGTAGTTCATGTGAGTAATGCAGACAGACACTCAGGAGTCTGGTGCAGGCAGATGGCCATGTGTTTGACAGAAGCATAGTGTGAAACCTATCTAAAAATAAAACTAATTAGTTAATCAAAATTTAAGACTATATGTAAACCTCTAGAAAGATGTATATGGTGAAACTTTACCTCATGTCTATAATTCTTTAATGTGATCAGCATCAACTGCTATCTGTAGAAAGCTGAATGAAGCCTCCCTTCACCTGGTTTTCTTACCAGGAAAGCAGGAACTTGGTGCATTTAATCTGTGCTGACATGGACATCATGACTGCTAAACACAGACAAAAACTGCATCCACTATCACAATGAATATTAATTTGATGGAAGTTTGTAATATAAACCTTCAGGTCTTTAAAGAAATGGATAAGGAAAATACACAATTTTCAGCTACAGGAAACACTGTAGAGTATATAATATGTTTTGTAATGTATATATGGAAAAACAGAAATCAAGAGGATTTCATTTCTGGACACCAAATCAAGCCATTTTTTTTCTTATAAACTATCCTTCGCAGAGATGCAAATGACGACCATCATTTGTCTTAGGATTTAATAATAAAACTAGATACTTAAAAGAAATGATGTTGGGTCATTTGTTTTCAGTTTTAAAATCTCCTTTCCCCACTAGGTATATCCTTCATGTCTTCAACATAAATATGCTAAAAACACAGAAATTATTGAAAGTTTCTAGCATTTTTAAATATGTTCTAAGCAATCAATGTGTCTTTTAATATGTATCATAGATGCCAGCCTCAAAACAAACACCATAGAGTCACATGTATGTATCCATCTTTTTAAACACTGGTAAAACTAAGAAATAAATTGGGCATTGCTTCAAGAATGACAAACAACTGAGTGATGTAGGATTTACACATAATGCCAGCACAGGGAACCCTAAGGAGTGAGGATTGTGATTACTGGGCATCTGGTGTGATTGGCTCTCCCCTATGTCCACATGGGTATATAAAACATATATAGCATACATATAATATTCTACCAACTAATGTTAAACAAAATACATCATTAAAACTATTGGTATTCCTCCTTTTAAACTGCAACTAAGCCTGATAATATCACTCTAAATAACTTATACAGGTTGCCTTAAAGTATTTCTCATTGACGGACCACATAAGAAGTGATCTCCAGAATACCTGATTTCCTTCTCATTTTAGCATTGCTTGCTTCCTTGTATTTAATTATGATTTTTTTGTAAAAACAAAATATATTTCTAATATTCTCCCAGAAGTTTAAAACACAGTTCTGCCCTATGCATAGACATGCAGCTGCAAGCCTCTGGCTCCTGGAAGAATCTTACAGGAACCTCTGATGGCTACAAAATCTATTAGAGCCAACACTTCAGTTAACACTTAACCACAGATGCCTAATAGCTGCCTGTGTTCTAGTACACAGCATGTTCTACCAAATATTCCTGTCTAGCAAAGATTGTGTTGCAACTGTTTACTGAACTGTATGCTAACCTGCTCATTCAAGGATTCTATGTGCCAGCCCTGGAAAGGGGAACAATCTGTCACAATCAAAAGGAATTCCCAGTTCCATTCTGTTCATAATTTTATGACCATATTGCAGTTCCTCTTTTTGCATCTGTCTTATTCTTTACTTTAATTCCCATATTTGTATGATATGTGTGATATAATTGATGGTCTTTAGTATGGCAATGAGCAATTAAGAAATGCAGGCCTTTGCGTTCCTACAGATATAAAATTATCCTCCATTCTAATCTGTATTTTTCCAAGGCAGTTATGAGAAGGAACACACAAGTCTAAAATTTCTTATTAAAGGTAAAAGAACTTCACTTGTGGAAAAGTTTCAATTTTAAAAACAAGACTGTAATAGAGCATAAAATAGTTTATAATCTTCTTGCACAGTAGGTTTGAAATATTTATAAACTGTGGGGTGGGGGCTAATGTATATTATTTGGCATACCTACTTTTATATAAAAATAGTCAAAATATCCAGTTTATTTTCAAGAGTATATTACAATAGTATTAACTATAGAGATAACACACGTTCTGTGGATCTCACAATTTGGGGACATTATGCTCAGTAAAAGAAAGCCGTTTTATGACAAGAAGTACTGTAATCAGAGAGAAGTGAGCATGTTTCCTGCCCCTGTGCTCTGGAGGAGACTTAGGAACCATGCTCTGCTGGACATGGCTTCTGGCACCATTATGGCCCAGAACCACAATGATAGTTGCTTTCAGTCTTGCTAAGGTACAATAAGCCTCTGGGTTCAGTCTCAAGGTGTCAGATCCTTTACTCACCTGCCTGACCAATGTTCTACATGATTTTCCTCAGTATAGTTGTGTCTGTTTCGGATCTCCATCTCACTCACCATCCCATTCTCATCTGTTTGTTACTGAACCATATAATTAACATTTACAGAAGGCCACTAGGCTTCTACAGATGCACCTGGCCAGGATTAGTTCACTGCACTACTGCCTGCACAAAGTGAAAATCCAGTCTTTCCCACAGCCTGGCCGCTTGCCCTGGCCTTCTCCCTGACTCCTCTTATCTACTCGGTGCATTTGTTATTTAATTTCATATTGTCTATTCTCTGTCACTTAGCTCTTTTGTTTCAGTTTGTCTTATTTCTCAAAACAGTTCCTAGAGTGCATTGATTGTACTTTATGACAAAACTAATATCCATTGTTAGAATTTTTGAAAAGGTCTGTGAGGCTTGTATTTTAATTTCTTGCATGTTATTAATGGCATCTGGTATGGATGAAAAATGGATGTTGAAGATTATAGAGTCTTCCGGCTACAAGAGACACTGATGGTATCATTTGTATAAAGCGCAAAATGGGAATCAAAATCAACAGATAAATTTCTTCATGTGATACAAAGGTGTAGGCAAAACTTTCTGGCATTCAAGACTATGGGCACTTGCAAGTAAAGGGTCACATTTGCCCAACAATCTGATAACAAAACTAGATATTCAAAAAGAAAAAGGCTGTTATTTCTCACATTTAAATAAGGTCACTCATATTCTCTTAGCTATTAAAAAATCTAATGAAGCATTGAGTTCCAAAATAGTTATAAATTAGCTCCAAATATCTGAATGTTAGAAGGGTATGATACCACACTCTTGTCATCTTGGGAGATGAAGGCAGAAGGATTGGGAGTTCAAGATCATCCTCACCCACATAGGAAGTTCATGGTTAACCTAACCTACATGAGACCTTCTCCCCAACACCCAAACAAGCAACAAAGATAAAACAACAACTATATAACTATAAATATAGCTATCATAGTAAAGTTCAAACAAATTACTCGGAAATAGACAAATTATGATCCATGTACATATAACCCTGTGCCTTTTATTATTTTTAATAATCATCTTTTCAAACTAGGCATTCTGCTGTGAGGCATGTATCTGGTTGAACACACTGCCATTATCTCTGAGATGGTAATTACTGGGGGAAAGTTTAATGATGAAAGTGAGAAAAACAAAAACCTAACAGTCAGGACTACTTGAAGAGCTGGCTGTGAGTAGGCTAAGAGAACAGGCTCAGAGCAAAGGACAGCATTTCAAATGACAGGCTTCTGCTTCAAGTTGCCACTGTGACAGGGTGAGATGCATATACCTAGCATTCATTACTATGGTATCTCAGGAGTTGTGCGTGGTGTGTGTGTGTGTGTGTGTGTGTGTGTGTGTGTGCATGCATGCGTGTGCACGTGCTTGTGTGTGAATGCTTTGTGCTGTTTGCCATTAATATGTATGTGTTCATGTATATGTCTGTCTGTATGTGCTCCCGTCTATGTGTGTGTGTGCATGTGAAGGCCCATGGTGAACATTAGGTGTCTGCTATCTCTTTCTACCTTGGCTTTTGGAACATGGTTTCCCATAGAACTTGGAACTTACCAATCCAGCTAGACTAGCTACCAGTGAACACCAAGGATCTTCCAAAACTGGGATTACAGGTACAGTGCAACTTCCCCATACTTGACTATTTAATGTACATCGCAAGGATCTGAACTTGGGCCCTTCTGCTTGTTCATCAAGAATTTTACACATACAGCTGTATCCACAGCACTGATTCAGCAGTTACTTTGGTCCACATGCATTTCCAAAAGGTTTAGTTATTTAGAAATATTATTGAGTTTATTTGACCATAAGCATTTAAGTTTGTCAGTGAGATGACAGTGCTAAGGCTGTCCAGGAAGAGAATTTCAGGGTCCTAGATGGCTTTTCTTACATCTTCCTGGGTTGCTGATTGAGTGGACAGGCAAGCAGGCTCCTCCCAAGTCAATGAGCAACGCTTTTTTTTTTATTATTAGATATTTTCTTTATTTACATTTCAAATGTTATCCCCTTCCCAGGTCTCCCCTACAGAAACCCCCTATCCGATCCTCCCTGCCTCTATGAGGGTGCTCCCCCACCCACCCACCCACCCACTCCCTCCTTCCTGCCTTGGTATTCTCCCACACTGGTGCATCAAACTCCCATAGAACCAAGGGCCTCTCCTCTTACTGATTTCCAACAAGACCCTCCTCTGCCACATACATGGCCAGAAACATGGGTTCCTCCATGTATATTCTTTGGTTAGTAATCCATTCCCCGGGAACTCTGAAGGGGTCTAGCCAGTTGACACCATTGCTCCTCCCACAGGGCTGCAAACTCCCTCAGCTTCTTCAGTCCCTTCTCTGACTTAATGGAGGCAAGTACATACAGTTTCTGATTCCAGAGAGGATGACAGTCTGTGGGTCTGTGCCATGCATTCCTCTGCTAACCTACTCTTCCTAGCTCAGAAGGTATGTCTCCATAGAAACCTTCTCATTTGTTTCATGGAAAGCAGTTTGAGCAATACCATGGCAAATCATGAGCATGGGCATGTCAGTACACCAGAGGGTATGGCAAAGAGGATACAGCCAGAATGGAAGATGCAACAGGAGACTGACCCTTAAAGCAGTGGATCAGGGCTGTTTTGTTCTTGGAAAAGTCATGGAACATGGTCTTTCTGCTGTGCTTCAGGATACATGTTGAAAATACCAACTATACATACAGGTGGGAGAACAAAATGAAAAGCAAATAAAATAGCTCTAGTCAGCTCTTTTCCACAACGAGATCAAAGATGATACAAATGTCTTGTGCTTCTGAGTAAAATTCTTTTTAATTGTGTGATAAAGAAACAAGTATTTAGAGATGGTTTTAAGTACAGATTTCACTTATCTTTGGCAGACACTTTTAATTAAGTGTTGTAATGAGATTTCTGGGTTGAAATTATATATATATATATATATAGCTATAGATCATACAATATCAACATACTGTAGTGTGATAGAAACAATAAAAAGAATTTTAAAACTGACAAGAAAATATTGCTATAAAAATAGAATAAATTTGTGTCTGGGGAGATGGTTCAGTAGAGAGAACATTTACGGCAAAAGGATGAGAATCAGAGTTTGATACCCAAAACCCACGTAAATGGCTGTGTTCTCCTGAAATCTCACCTGTAATTCCACCACTCAGAATACCAAGACAGAGGATCCCAGAGCAAGCTGGCTAGCTATATGAGCCTCATCAGTGAGCTCTGGGTTTAATTGAGAGACCCTGCTTCAATGAGAAAGGTTGAAAGCAATTGAGGAAGACTCCCAACCTCATATTCCAGCCTCAGTCTCCCCACAAGTGAGCATATTTACATATACACAAGTGCACTTACACATGTGGACAGAAATACACACATGGATACATGGCACACAAACATACAAATATATGTATCCACAAAGTGTATAGTTCCACACTGAAATTATCCTACATGGGAAAGACCCCAGGAAAAATGAGCCAATTAAGTGTTAGATGCTCCAGTATAGGGGAATGCCAAGGAGGGAAGATGGGAGTGAGTGGGTGAGTGGGGAAATGAGTGGGTGGGTGGCTGAGGGAATACCCTCATGGAGGCTGGGGGAGGGGTAGGGGATAGGAGGTTTCCAAAGGGGAAACCTAGAAAGGGGGAAACATTTGAAATATAAATAAAGTATCAAAAAAATAAATTTAAAAAAAGAACAGAAAATTAAATACAAAAATGTGTCAAGACTGAGGAGGTTCATCTTGTAATACCTGACCTGTGATATATCTATAATGCAAGATAGATAAATAACAATGACATGAGACATGTCCCTTGCAAGATAGTGTACAGAGCAATGCATTCAAGACTTGATCACTCAACCTAGCAACTTCAACGCAGCAATCTAGAATTTCAACCTAGCTGTCTGGATGATGATGACACCTTAGCTCAAATGCTCTCCTTATCAGAGAAATACAACACATTTTACTCAGAATCAAACAGAGGAAGAAAAAAAAAGGATCATAGTCCTCTTTCAATAATTCTGAAATCTCTGAGCCTCTGCAACGCAGAATGTTTGGTACAGATGACAAGAATACTGGATATAATCTGAGCTACCATGGTGCTCCTTCTCATCATTTTCAGGACTGCCAGCAGTTGCAGGAGCTTGTCACAAACTGTGTGTAGAGGAGAGGAATTGGAGTAGGATAGCAGGAAGTAATAAATGACTCACTAACTCATTTACATTTACAGATAAATCTGCTGAATAGAAAACCCCCTTCTCTGCTAATCTTCTGAAACCGGAGAAAGTCAGAGTTCTGCACCCCTGACCCTGTCAGTTTCCAAGACACTTCATTTCACACCTGTCCTTCTGGTGATTTGTCAGGCCCTATGGTGGGAATTTCCAGCATTCTTTATACCCTGCTCCTCTCCTTATTAGCAGATGTTACTCCTGTCACACTCATTCTCCTTGATCCCCTGACACAGTAGAACAATCCCACTCAAGAACGTTTAGACAATGCAATTTTGTTCCCTACCTACCCACCCTCCAAAAAAAAAAAGTCTCATCTTGAGATTGAAAGCCAATATTCCCACTTGACCTATTCACCCTAACCCATAGACTGTACTCTCTATTCACTGAATACTCTCATTCCTCTTCCTAGATTTGTGCTCCTATACACTGACTTCTTATACTTATTTTATTTGGTACATATATGTTTTAGTTAGGATTTTACTGCTGTGAACAGATGCTGTAAACAAGGCAACTCTTATAAGCACAACATTTAATTGGTGCTGGCTTATGGGTTCAGAAGTCAAGTCCCTTCTCATCAAAGCAGGAACATGGAGCATCCAGGTTGGCATGGTACAGGAGGGGCTGAGAGTTCTACACCTTCATCTGAAGGCTGCTAGCAGTGACACACCCACTTCAACAAGGCCACACTTTCTAATCCTGCCACTCCCCAGGCCAAGCATATACATATCATATATATAAATGATGTGTGGCCTATTGTACAGTTGCTCAGTGCTTAAACAACTGAAAACTGAATACCTTCATGCTTGTGTATGTCTTCTTATGTTTAAGTACCACTTTTAGACACGATGGATATACCTTAAACAAAATTTTAAGTTGTGTTTTTCTAACTTACCCATTTATAAGAAAAAAATGATTTCTGAGTAAGTATTTACTTGCTATGAAAAGAATAATCACCAAATGCCAACTAATTTCATCTTCTAAATTTTTTTTTGTAAAGTGAAGTGTAATTTGAATTGTAATAGGCTTCTCACTAACAACAGAGTTCAGTACCATTTACCCTCACACACATATTTTATTGAGGCATGTTTGACAAATAAAAGCAAAAGGTTCAAGATACATAATATTGAAATATACTCAAATTTTTTTTTAAAAAATGTATGGGAGGCATACAGCTTGATGCCTTTATATATGTAAACAATGTTAAAGCATACATTATGAGTAAGATAATTTGCATATACTTACCAACAGTTAGCCATGTGTGTTGAGAGCACCTTGAAAATTCATTTCCTTTTCAGCCTAAGTCTAGCTACTGCATTTTATGCACATATATAATGGGGAAAGTCGGGTCACAGTGGACCTAGGTAATGTGCTTCCTCTCCCATTTTCACTAACGAAGATTCTTGAGCAATGTGAATGGGATTAGAAATATGGTATGACATAAGTTGATCTTTCAGAGCTTACATTCAAATGGGGATGAACTAAAAATCTATAACCACACTTATAAAATCAATAAAGGAAAATAAATTCTTATCTAAAATGAAATGGAAGCCATTATTGTAAAGAATCCTGGGCAGTGTTCCGCCTGCATGCCCTCTATATGAGCTCAAACTCCATTCTAAATAAATGGTGCTCACTCTCTCTCTCTCTTTCTCCACACACGCTAACTAGCCCTTTCTTGAAAAGCAACAGAATTACAGATAATTGTGCATATCATCTTTTAAAAATATTCAATTTCTTTCCAAATTCACATCATAGGCAGGCAAAGGCATTTATGCATATAATTCTTGTTTCTGTGTTATCTCACATGACCCAGTTATTAAAAGAAGAATATATTCTTTATTTTATAGACAAAATAAGATAAATTCACCAAAAATGCCTAGCTCCAACTTCCCATCCTAGTTATAATGCTATTTGTGCAAATATGAATTATTACCTTATTGCTCTGTAGTGAAATAAAACTATAACTTTATATTCTCTGATGAATTAAGAGTAGATTTGTTTCCTAGGAAATGTTTTATTTTTTCATGAGGTCCCCAGTAAAATTGGAATTTGACTTGAGATGACACAATATACTCATTTCAAAGCTTTTCATTAAGCATTAATAGTTCAGGGATTATGTAATAAAATGTGTCAGTTACTCCAGGCACATCAACACTGTGAGATATAGATAGATATAGATATATATTCCATGGAAATTATTATTAAAGGAGAATATTTTGAATTATGTTTTCACCTCAATTTGTTTACAAGTATTAAGTCTACACTGATATCATTTAGACCTCTTTATATCTTCTAGGAAAAAAGTCTCAGAAGGCAATGATGAGTGATGGTGCACAAGAGTGCTCTAGGTCCGGCTACAACACACATTTGGAGGTGGAGATAATCTTCAATGTTAGAGAATCCCTGCCATGTGCAAGGTGCTGAGTTCAGCCACTGTCTCCCAACTCTACCCAGAAAATTGTATAATCTACATTATTTCTGGAGATTAATTGTTCCCATGCTTTAAATGAGCTACAAATCCAATGACATAGTGAACTTGGTCAAGTGGACTCCATGGTACATATTTATTAACAATTACTATTAATACTATTAATAGTGAATTAATATAGCACTGTCTAAATTATATTTAAAATAGTTTTATAAAACATAAGAAAATATGCAAAATTAATAGTGATTAGGCCAAGGTGACTCTTTTTACATTTCTCTATTTTCTAACCATCCTAAATTACCTACCTACTAACATGGAAAAATACAATAATAATTTTAATGTGCAATTTCCTTTTTAATTTAATTTTTTATATTAGTTATTTGTTCAAATAAATCTCTCATTTCAGGTGTGGATAATGCATTCACAAGTATATTTTAATATGTGTTTCTGTGAATAACTGCTTTTAACAAAATATTTACAGGTAGAATTTGTTTTCTCATTTAAATTTTATAATCTAATTTTGTCAATGGCAGTTTGAATAATCAAATGTCCCCTCACAAAAACAAAGCATTAACAAGAATACATTTGAGTATGGCTATCCAGAAAAGGTAAATTGCTCAGTTCTAGATATCTTCAGTTTAAGATGGCACTAAAATACAAATGAATATACCTTAAATTGATCACATACTCATAAATGAAGCAAGTCTCAACAGATATAAGAAAACTGAAATGACATCCTGCATCCTGTCTGATCACCATTGGCTAATAAGGTTGGATGTCAACAACAAGAGAAAGCATAAAAAGAAAGAAGGGAAGAAAGAAAGAAAGAAAGAAAGAAAGAAAGAAAGAAAGAAAGACCTCATTGAACTTTAATGCTCTACTGAATGAAAAATGGGTCAAGACAAAAATGAAGAAATGAAAGACTTTCTAGAATCCAATAAAAATGAAAATACTTCCTTAACACTGTAAGGTTGATTACCAAATGAGATAAAATTAATACCAGTAAAACTCATTAGCTAAAAACATATATACTGTCAGGAAGCTAAGTTTTTAAATCTCTACCACTTACTGTTTAATTTTCATGTTTCATTCTTCAGCTTTATCTGCAAAATGAGATAATAATTTTATATACTTTTTTTTAAATATGTAGCCTAGATAATACATGTGGACAGTATCTTGTTTTAATGATTAAGTCCCCATAGATTCTATGTGAGACTTTTAATGTGGTTTTGTAATCAACCAGAGAAAAACTATATCTTCCATTACCTCAGTCCTCACCCAGAACTTGATCAACCACTACTGGTTCCCAAAAGGCTTACACACATTTCTGTCTCCTATGAAGCACTCTCATGGCACGGGGAAACTGACCTCTTGTCATTGCTTATTCATAAAATGTCAGGATGGTCAATACTTCATTTCTCTTCCGAGTCTGATGGACTCTTGGGTCTTCTGAATGACCATACCAACATTTATCCTAAGTAAGTAGTATGGGTTTCTTGCTTGATTAGTGTGGTCCATGGAAAAGACCAAAGGGACAGTTGTTAAAAAGAGCTGGGGAGGAAACTCGAGTCAACTGAAAATAGAGCTCTGAGGTTTCTTCCTGTTAGCACCTAGAGGAGAGGATTCTGCCATCTATCACTGATCAAAAGCCACATTTTCCTTCCCGTAGTCACGAAAGAAAATTTCTATGCACCAACTTAAGACACGAGAGCCAAACATCACATTTCAGATTCCAAGTGATGTCATGCTATTACTTGCTAAAAGAATGAAATGTTTCATACCAACATAAAATAAAATCATATTGTCACAGCAGGGGCATTGCAGTCAATTCCATAATGGAATGTCTTAGTCAGGGTTTCTATTCCTGCACAAAAAATTCATAACCAAGAAGAAAGTTGGGGAGGAAAGGATTTATTTAGCTTGCAATTCCACATTGCTGTTCATCACCAAAGGAAGTCAGAACTGGAACTCAAGCATGTCAGGAAGCAGGAGCTGATGCAGAGGCCACGGAGGGATGTTACTTACTGGCTTGCTTCCCCTTGCTTGATCAGCTTCCTTTTTTATAGAACCCAGGACTACCAGTTCAGGGATGGCACCTCCCAAAATGGGCCCTCCCACCCTTAATCACTAATTGAGAAAATGCCTTACAGCTGGATCTCATGGAGGCATTTCCTCAAGGGAAGCTTCATTCTCTGTCATAACTCCAGCTTGTGTCAAGTCGACACACAAACACATCACTATTAGGCTTCAATCCTTACTTTCTTATTCATCCCCATGATCTAAATAACTTTAAGAGTCTCACAGTTTTTACAAATTCATACATATTAAATTTTCTATCCCTTTAACATACCCAATCTCTTTTGAAATTCAAGGTCTTTTTACAATTCAAAGTCTCTTAAGTGTAGGTTCCACTAAAATACTTTCTTAGTTCAAGAGGGAAAATATCAGGGCAAAGTCACAATCAAAAGCAAAATCAAACCTTCCAACATCTGGGATCCACTCATGATCTTCTAGGCTCCAGATGCCTGTACTCCACTGCCGCTGCTATTCTTGGTGGTAATTTCATGGTACTGGCAACTCCAAAACACTGCTGTCTTCTGCTACAACTGGACTATACTTTTACAAATACCCTCTCATAGGCTCTTTTCATGGTGCTAAGCCTCAACTTCTCTTCACGACCCCTTCAGTCCTGAGCCTTCAATTGCCACTGAGGCTGCACCTCTCCTGGCCTCTCACAGTGCCAGGCATCAGCTGCTACCTCTTCATATTTCACGTAGAGTACCACCTACGTGACTCTTATACAATACAAAGTTTGGCTGCCAACACAAGGTACAAATGTAGCTGCCTCTGGAACACAGATTCTCTGTGCTCTCAGGAAACACTTCCCAGATGCTGGTCTCTTCTTAATCATCAATTTCTTTTTTTCTTTCTTTCTTTCTTTCTTTCTTTCTTTCTTTCTTTCTTTCTTTCTTTCTGTTTTGTTTGTTTGTTTGTTTTATTTTTCTTGATACTTAATTTATATTTCAAATGTTTCCCCCTTTCTAGATCTCCCCTTTGGAACCTCCCTATTCCCTCCCCCTCCCCCTGCCTCTATGGGGGTATTCCCCCACCCACCCACCCACCCACTCTCGGCTTCCCTCCTTGGCATTCTCCTATATTGGGGCATCTAACACCTTCAGGCCCCTCTCCTCCCCCTGATGGCTAACAAGACCCTCCCCTGCCACATGTGTGGCCAGCACCATGGGCCAGCTAACCAGCATTACTTGCACCAGTTGTCTCTTCTGTTCTGGACTCTAAAGCCAGAGCTAATCTGCTGAGTTCTGCTGCTTGCTGGGGGTAGAACATGGCCCCCTTTTCTACTACATTATCAGTAGTTTTCTGTTTTCCAACTCCTTCACTGCCTAAGCTCAGCTGTCTTGGAACTTACTCCATAGACTGACTTTGAACTCAGAGATCTGCACGTCTGTCTCCTAAACACTGGGATTAAAGGTGTGGTCCATCAAGCCTAGATTTAAATTTTTCTTCACCTAGAACCTTCACCTAGAACTTGCTCTGTTCTAAGCTGCCTTGAACTCAGAGATCTGCTTGCCTTTACCCCCTGGGTTTAAAGGCTTGTACTACCATAGTCTTAAATTTAGCTGGGTGAGATCTTGTTCCAAGGTCACTACTCCCTTCATTCAATTTAATATCCTTGAACACAGGATTCAGTTCCATTTCACTTCCTGGTGCCCCTTTAATACTCCAACCATATAGTTTATATCTTTCCTTTCTGGGCTTGCTACGCTTGTTTAAAATGCTCTTCATGAGACTTAACTAGAGAACAAAGTCTATGATGGGTGTTTCTGTGACTTCCTTTGTCAGTGCAATTAATCTGAGTCTCTTCACTTTAGCCTCAGGCAGATTCTTTGGACAATGGGAAAAAGCAGCCACATTCTTCACCAAAATATCACAAGAGCAGTCTCTGGGCCACATACTGAAATTCTTCTCCTCTGAAACCTCTAGAGTCAGGCTCCCACAGTTCAAATCACTCTCGAAACAAAGTCTTCTTTATTCCTATTAGGATGGCCCATTAAGCCCCATTTAAAGCACTCCACCTCTTTCCAAATCCCAAGTCCCAAACCCACATTCTTCCAAACAAAAGCATGGTCAGGCCTATCACAGCAACACCCTAATCCCGGGTACCAATTTGTCTTAGTGAGGGTTCTATTCCTGCACAAACATCATAATCAAGAAGCACATTGTGGAGGAAAGGGTTTACCCTTCCACATTGTTGCTCATCACTAAAGGAAGTCGGGACGGGAACTCACACAGGACAGGAACCTGGAGGCAGGAGCCGATGCAGAAGCCATGGAGGGATGCTGCTTATTGAATTGCTTCCCTATCTTGCTCAGATTGCTTTCTTATAGAACCGAGGACTACCAGCCCAGGGATGGCAGCACCCACAACGGGCTGGGTTCTCCCAGCCTTGATCACTAATTGAGAAAAATGCCTTACAGCTCAATTTCATGGAGGCATTTTCTCAAGGGTGGCTCCTTCCTCTGTGATAACTCCAACTCATGTTGACACACAAAACCAGCCAGTATAAAGTGTAAGAACCACAGTGGATACAGGGCACAAAGAAAACAAGGCCCTTCAACATGAAAGTTCATATAAATTTACAGTTTGAAGAAATAAGTACAGGGTCTCCAGCTTGTGTCAAGTTGACACACAAAACCAGCCAGTACAGGGAACATGAGAATCTCTAAAACTGCAGTGATTACAAAAATATATCCAATTCTGTTGTAACAGTAAATTCCTATAAGTGTTATTTTCACAAACAAAACTTGCTTCTAATGATCCAGTCTAGTGAAATTGCATAGTCTTTTTTTGTTTTGGTTTTTCGAGACAGGGTTTCTCTGTGTAGCCCTGGCTGTCCTGGAACTCACTCTGTAGACCAGGCTGGCCTCAAACTCAGAAATTCACCTGCCTCTGCCTCCCAAGTGCTGGGATTAAAGGCGTGCGCCATCACTGCCCGGCGAAATTGCATAGTCTTAGTCCATCATCTTCATCTCTCCCTGGAAATCTATGCTTCAAGTGCTTTTTAGGTTCCAACCCATGTGACCCATCTCCCATAATAAAATCAGCAGCCATTTGAGTCAATGCCATGCACTCTTTGGAAGGGCTATCAATTTCATTCACATAGTACTCATTCTATTCTATTTAGAATATAGTTAATTGTATTCATCATGAAAACTGAAAGCATATCTTAAACTTTTATACTGAACAATAAACAGCTAAGGGGCAGAAATATGTCTGACCTAGTGATGACTTCAAACTCTAAGCAAAACACTTTGCACATCTCCAGGAATGTAGCTTTTGTCAGTCACAGGCACTTGATACAGTTATGCAAATGCTGTTGCCAGAAATATTATACATATTAATAGTTAAGTGAATCTCTGCACAAGGTGAAGCTCAAGGTTGAGAGAGTGGAGAAAAGAGAGAGAGAGAGAGAGAAAGGAAAGAGAGAGGGTGTTTTATGTGCAACTGCAGATGAGATAAAATAATTTTGGATGGAATAGCAAAAATGAAGCAAAGCGTCAGACAGAGGTGAAATGAAATGATACAGAAGATGCTGCAGTTAAGAATAAAGTAAGAGATTTATCATTGAGGAGACACTGTATAGGCATTTGACTCAGTGGATTATGGGTGAGATCTAGATCCTAAGCATGAACAAATAGCCGTGTATGCAATAAAGAATCAGAATCGGAGTTAACAAGGCAGTGTGCTAACAAGGGGAAAAAATTATGTTCGATGCTTGAAGAGATAACAGGATTTGAAAGGGGGAAATGTAAAGGGAAAGTAAATGAGCCAGTGAGGAGCTGGATAAAATTTTATCTGGAATAGTTAGAAGGAAACTTTTGTATGATGCAAGGCAAAAATCATGGACTATTGGGATGGAAAGTATAAATAGTGGCAAGGAATTAGTTTAAACTTTCAAAAGCACATTCATCTATCACGCCGTCTCTGGAGTTGTGGGTTTGAATCTGCACACTTGAGCAGAGACCAGAGATGAAATGGATATAGAAGAGGAGTATAGGTTGTATTTAAGAAATCACTTTAAGGAATAAAAAGTGAGTTGCACAGGGTCGGTAAAATTCTAGGACAAAAACCGCTAGTGAGATAACAATTCAGAAAATAAAATAACACTGTCGAGAAGTGTGTTGATGGGAGATTAATACCCGCATCCCATGCTGTAGCTCAGACAGAGTTTCATGTTTTCAGATATGACACAAAGCTCTTCTGTGCCATGATGCTCCTTTTGTTTGCCAGGTTTGGGTTCACCTCAAATCCACACTTCTGTCTACTATATCAACACCCTCATGTCAATTGGAAAGCAACTTTTTAATCTTGGTCTTGATTCGTGGCTTCAGGATAATTCAAAATTCACTTTAAGACTGTACTTCCTTCCGTGTGGCCCCTGTTGTATAGAATGGCGACTTTTTTGTTTCATGTTTTGACTAATTACAGAGAATTCAGTAACATCAAAGCTCATCTACTTGATAGTCACTTCTAGGAATGTATTGTAATACAAAGTAGTATTAACCTCTGAACTCTCCTTAACTCTTATCTAGTTAGATATTGTGGTTAAGAGAAGCCCTGCAAAACATGCCACCTCTGCACCTAAACACCTCCATTTCTTTTCTGTATCCCTTTCAGGAAAATAAAGTTCAGAATCAACAGCCTCCTCACTGAGAGTTATTTAAATGCCTGTTTATAGTAAGTTTTACAACTGCCAAGGCTATTAATAAGTGGTCTGTAGGAGGTGGCACGTTGTTTATCAATAAATAAAATTTTATTCTGTGTTTCTAAGGTTCCTTTAGTGCCCTAGGCACTGAATAGAGTTTAGGGGGTGAGTAAATAGTTACCTTCACATAGAGTGCAAACAAAGTCTTTCTTATGAATGAAATTATTGCCCAGATAGAAAAGGATGGGGAAAAGAGACCATTTATTTGCTTTCTGAGCACTTGACCTTCCATCTAGCAGATGAGTTCATTTACCCTGTTCCTGCCTCTGCTGATTCTCTTGCTGACACTTGAACCAACTTTTCTTGGTTTTAGCCATGAACTAAACACTGGTAGCATCTGGTGACCCTGTAGGCCTTTGTAGCCCACAAGACTGCTGACATACCCAGCCGTATAAACAGAGTGTATTCGGGGTTTCTTTGCCTCTCTGGTTTGAGACAGCTATTGTTGGACTATCTCAACCATGTTGCATTAATGTGTTCAACAAATTCATTGAAAACTGACCTAGAACCAGAATGGCATTTCCCATAGCTGCGTGCGTGGGCACGCGCACACACACACACATACACACACACACACACATACACACACACACACACACATCCATTCTATAAGTTATGTTCCTCCTGAGGGCTCTGACTAACAGAGTCAGTATTATATTGTGTTTGTCTTTTTAATGTAAGTCTTACATAATTTTAAACTTTCTTTTGTATGTAAACAAATTCCCTGTATTCCTTAGCAGGTGTTTTATGAATTTGTGCATAAGCCCCTTATCACCTGAATCTGCATCACTTACAAGTTGAACATTTTTTTCTCCTCACCAAATCAAATTATCTAAAAACTCCTGAATCTACCACACTGGCCACAAAGGATTTTATATTTTACTGACCCCATATAATGGGATTGTAAATTTCATGGCTGTGAGACTCATGGTAATGCTGAGTCCACTGTATTTTTATTGGTTGTCATGTGTCTAAAAATGCAGTAGTCCCATTTTTACATAACATTTCCATTCAGTTGGTTATATTTTAGCACTTTGCAGGTTGGAAAAATCCCTCCTCCACTTTCTTTAAGTACCTTTGTCTAAGTAGCATGTTTTTAAGGCTTACCTGTGCTAGAATTTCACATCAGAATTTCATTCATTTTTTAGTATTACATGAAGGGATTTTTTAACCCATCAGTAGAAACACAATGTTGGAATTTAGGCTAATTAAACAGTTTGATTAAATTTATGCATTAGTTGGCTGAAATTTAGCATGTGGGGGAGTGTGCTTAAAATCACTGATAATTATGTTGCTATGCATGTTTTATGTTTTATACATGGTTTTATGATGGCATTTGTCATAGTTAATTTTTGTCAGTTTGACACAAACCCAGACATACCTGGGAAGATAAGATGTCAATTGAGGAATTCCCTAAATAAGATTGACCTATTAGGATACCTGTGCAACATTTTCTTGATAGATTATTGATATTCAAGGATCCCACTCACTGTGGATGGTGCTGCCCTAGGTAAGCGTGCATGTGGTATATTAGGAAAGACAGCTGAGAATGCCAGAATCAACGCCAGAGTCATCAAGCCTTTAAGCGATATTCCTCCCCAGTCTCTGCTTCAGACCCCACCCCAGCGTTCTGCTTGGAGATCTTACCTGGATTCGCTTCCTGATGAAGTACACTCTTTAAGTTTAAATAAACCTTTTCTTCCCCATGTTGTTTTTGGTCATAGGTTAATCACAACAAGAGAAGAACAAACTAGAAGTCATTCCTAAATTTTAATGTGACTCATTGGTTTCCACTCCGCAGTCACCAGTTCCCTATTCAAGGAACCCTTTTAACAACTTTGCTCCACTTTATTGACAATTGTGGGGTGGTAGACTGTGACAGGTAGCCTGGCCCCTGGTCGAGCACAGGCTTAACCCCAAGCCACCCAGTGGGGCTAGCCCTGAAAGGGACTAGAAGGCATTTTGCCAATGCTCCTGGGAGGCCCTTGGCTCCTGTCAAGTAGCTACAACCCCTACAACCCCCTGTAGAGAGATCTGTCATGTAGGAGCAGCACACCAAGCCCTCCCACATGCAGATAAGGTATCCCTAAACTCTCAGACCAAGCCAATGGGAAGTACCTGTTGTCAGACTTCTGACCACCCCAAACTGTATATGAGAGATCCTATCCAGATGGAATAAAGGTGTGAGAACTACTCTGTCATCTGAGAGCTTCTATTATAAGAGCTGTAACACTGCTGCTTGGGAAGAGGTCTGCTCTCCTGTAACGCCTCCAGAAGTTTCCCTCATCCCTCAATGGCTAGTCAACCTCTCGTGGGCTCAGCCCAGACCTGACTCAGCGCAGGGTGTCTTGGAGCAACCTAGGTAGCAACTTCGGAGACTGAGGTGGAGGTGACTCCTGTCCCAGCTTGCACTCCTCCCCTTCGCCTGAACCCTCGAACATGGCTGGGCCAGAGATCCCTGTGGAAAGCCTCCAGCATTCCGGCCCACAGAAAATAGGAATTATTAACCTCCCATTTGCTGTTCTTCTCTAAACCTGTTTCTTTTTTGATCAGTTTGTCAATTTCTGCTGCTATTCATCTGGGTATTGATAGGACACTATTCAATCTGGAGATCAGTTTTCATCTTTTCTAGACAGTCTTCATTTACGTGAACATAAAATGTCTTTCCATGTATTGAGATCAATTGATTCAGCTCAACAAAATATTATCATTTCCTCAGTATAAGTTTTAGTTTTCTTTACTAGTTATTTTAAATGTGTGTCTCTGTGAATTTGTTGTTGTTGATGATGATTTTATTTTTGGCTTGTTCACAGCTCGCACACAGAAATAAGAAAGATTTCTGTGTGCTTATTTTGTGAGCTGAGACATTCAAACAGTCTTTAGTT
>JADRCH010000255.1:2893935-2952764 GCA_019843965.1 Rhynchomys soricoides
CCTGATCTATGTCTTCCAATTTAATGTTAAAAAGTAAAATATTAAAAAATTAACAATGAAGGAAAGAAACAAGAGGGTAGGTAATCAATGCAATTACATTTTAATTATATTTAATTTAATTTTTAATTTAATAATTTTTTAAAAAGAATTAAAAGAAGTAACAACTGTGGGTAGTTTTTCTTGCTTTCCATCTTGGAGTTTTTGCATTCAGTATTTTATTTACCCTAGAGTCTAATATCAATTTTGGATGTGTTAAGGGAAAATTTTACTATGGTAAACTATATCACTCTTGTTTTGCTAAATGCTTTTAATAAGAGGCATTGAATTTTATTAATGTGTGCTTTTGTCTACTGAAATGATCCTATAATGTTTATTCTTTATCCTATTGTAATGGTATATTACGCTAATTGATTTATTGAATTTTTTAGAGGATGCTAATCCAATCTTTCCCTTCTGGGATAAATCTCTCTTGATCCTGTAAGATATTTATCCCATGTTATTAGTTGACTTGGAAATACTCGTGAGTAGTGATACAAAGTCAAAGGCTTCCATAGTTCCTTCTGGGTATTGTTAACATAACTGGCTGCAGAGAGTGAATTATGAGAGTTCTAACTTGTGAAATGAAATATTTTTTACTAATTAATTATATCTACTAAAACTTACAAATGAAGCCAACTGGCTCTCTGATTTTCTGCATAGCAAGGTTTCTAATTACAAATTAATATCTCTTTAGTAGGTCAAAGGTCAACTGAGCTTTTCTAAATCCTTCTTGACTTGATCTCAGAAGTATGTATCCTTCTGGAAACTCAATCTTTTCACCTAAATCATTCAGCTCGTTGCCCTGAAATCCTCTTTATTTATGTAAGAGGAGTTCTGTAAAACTTTCCTCTTTCACTCCTGAATTTATAAGCCATCATCTCTCCCTCTGGGGTTTGATCATTATAACTGAAAAATCTGTCTATTTGTTAATCTTTAAAAAGAAACACCTTCTGGTAGCCTTGCTTCTTCTGCATGGATTTGCTGTTCCACATTTCATTAATTTCCCTCCTAACATGAAAATTGATGCATCTTTCTATTCATTTCCTTTTTCCCACTGCCTTTGTCCTTAGCTCACTATTTACTGTCAAATGTATTAAGTATAAAATTAGCTTACCATCTTAAGTTCATTCATTTTTTCCCCTAAATATAGACTTTTTCAGCAGTTATCATCTTTTTAAATACCATGGTCTTCTGTAGACTTCTGAGTTCACTCTGTTGAACTTAGAAAACAGGCATCTTAACCTTTTCTAAACAGTTTGTTTAGATTTAGTTAATGGGCTCTTTATCTTTCCTGAAAAATCTCCAGTGTACCTTGATGTTTGTAAACATTTATCTGTCATTTGAGTAAAGTATTGTATAGATATTTTATAGATCCTACCACCTTTACTTCATAGCCAATGTTTTTTTATTATTAACAAATTTTTGATATATTTTATGTCTCTGAGGGATATGCTAATTAAGGGTAGACCCAGAATGTACAAATCTTGAGAAACATAACACATAAGAAACAGATGCATCACTATATATGATAAAGTATAGATATAGACATTATTATGCAGAAATGGCATTTAGAATGAGGCATACATTTGGATCATGAATATTTGAAGAAAAAAATAAAACTTAAATTTGGGTGAACCATGGTACTGATCTGTTTGACAAACAAGGACTAGAATATCAGTAAGTGAACCATTAAAATTGAAAGGCCTTCAGAGCTACATGTCTTGTATAAATCAAACCTGAAACTTGAAAAATAAAAGCTATAAGATTGTGATGAAAATGTGATATAAAAATAATAAAGAAAACATAAGTTGATAATTTCAAAATGACAGTAAAACTATGTGAGAGTCATGCTTAATGCAACAGTTTAATGAATCCACATTTGTGCTACTTCCATTTGCTTTAGGGTCCCAAACTCTGCTTCATATCTTTACCTGTATGCATTCATTTACATCAATTTAAATAATACTCAATTTATTGCACAGGCCCTGTAAGGCAAAATATCACAGACCTGACCTCCAAAGTTATCTGATTTCAAATAAGACTGTTACTCATCCTCGTTTCTAATCTAAGTGAATGTCCAATTTCTCAGAGTTGCTTAAATTCACTGACATTTAATTTTTTTGAACAATTATACAGGCTGAACACTGGCAATCACTAATCATGGAAGTAAAAGACAACATTACCTTAAGTTTTGTAATTCAACATATTATGTCCCTTTCTTGTACAATGCCCTGAGATGTTCATCTTTGCTGAGGAGTGACACCTGCCCTGCTTTACTTTACTTTCGAGTATAAACTTCTGAGACATTACCCAGATGCCCTGTGCATTTATTTATTTATTTATTTATTTATTTATTTATGAGTCATAAAAACCACAAGATCTCAAGCTCTTCTTTTCAATTATGTGCCCTGATTTACATAACAAATTTCTCCCAAAATGTTTCTGTTTGTCTCCTAACACAGCATGCCCCATATGGAGGCCTAATGAACAAATTTAATGGACCTGACCTGATCTATTTGTAAAGGACAAATTGGTTTGTAACTTACAGAAGCATTCTGAATATTTATTTACAAATTCAAATGTACATGAATCCCTTGTTGAAAATAATTTCTAACCATTCTGGAAAGATTGAACATCCTTAAACCAAATGAAAAGTTTTAATTTTTTATTTGATTCTTTAAAAAAAATTTTTTTAAATGACTATATTTATTCTTTCAGAAATTAATACACATGTACAGTGTCCCCATTTTCTTCTAACCAATCCCATCAATGCATCTGCCTCCCAACATTGCACTTTTTAAACTCCAATGCATGCTATTACTGCTGCTCCTTTAAGCATGGGTATGGAGCAATCCACTGGAGCACAGACAGAGATAACCTACCACAACCACAGAGAAAAAATACTTTCTCCCTCCCTGCTGCTCTTCACTGCCAGTAGATCCTCAGCAAGGGGTGGAACTTCTCAAATACCTGTCCATGCTGGGATTTTAGCTGGTTGATTTAGGTTCAAGAAGAAACTATATTTTTAAAGTACTAATTTATCATCTATAATATATACAATTCATACTGTTTCTTAGATTTCCTTCTACAGTTTACAGAATGAAGCTTCCAAACTGTAAATTCAGAAGTCTGTCCAAAATAGTATTTGAGAAAGTATGCCATGGACACTGGGATACTGATGTGGAGTATTGTTAGTGAGTGTTTTAATGCAAATTTTCCATTTTGAGGGAAGCAGCATTTATTTTGGCTCACAGTTTGATAGAACAATCTATCTTGCAGGAAATTAGTCAGTCAGTCACATTGTATCCAGTCACTCAAACAAAAAAAAGGGTCAATGCTGGTACACATTTTCTTCATTTCACTAGAAAATTAACTTGGCCCTTCCTAAATCTCTACTGGCCACCACAGGCAACAGCAATTTCACACAGGCATGGCAGCTATGATAGTTTCAAGTTGATGCAAAAATAGATAATGGTGCTATTTGTTTATTTCTTCAGGATTTACTCATATTTTAGAAATTATTTTGCTGCTTTATTTTGGATATACCTTGCTTAAAATAGATTTGTCTATGTTTGTTTCTAGGATCATTCTAAACCAATAAGGATTTCAAATATAATTAAGGACATACAGTTTTGGAAGTTTAATAAATTCCCCACTTTAAACACAAAATCAATAGTACACCTGCACATAGAATTCTAAGAACTATTAAATAGTTTTTGGTTTTGATTTTTTTCTTGTTTTTTATTCTTTTTTATTTTTTTTTTTTAGCAATTTCTGAATTCTTTCATATATATATATATATATATATATATATATATATATGAAAAGATAATTTTATATATATATATATATAAAATTTACATTTCAAATGTTTCCATCTTTCCAGGTCTCCCATTTGGAACCTCCTATACCCTCCCCCCTCCTGCTACCTTGATGAGGGTATTCTCCTACCCACCCACCCACTGTTGCTCCCTCCATGGGGCTGCATACTCCCTCAGCTCCTTCAGTCCCTTCTCCAACTCCTCCATCTGGGACCTCATGCTCAGCCCTACAGTTCCTGTGAATTGAATCTTGGATATTACAAACTTTTGGGCTAATATCCACTTATCAATGAGTGCACACCATGTTCATTTTTTGTGACTGAGTTACCTCGCTCAGGATGATATTTTCAAGTTCCATCCATTTGCCTGTGAATTTCATGAAGTCATTGTTTTTAATAGCTGAGCAGTATTCCATTGTTTAAATGTACCACATTTTCTGTATCCATTCCTCTGTTGAGGGACATCAGGGTTGTTTCCAGTTTCTGGCTATTACAAATATGGCTGCTATGAACAGAGTGGAGGATGTGTCCTTATTACATGTTGGAGCATATTCTGGGTATATGCCCAGGAGTGGAATAGCTGGGTCCTCAGGTAGTATTATGTTCATTTTTCTGAGGGTCTGCCAAACTGATTTCCAGAGAGGTTGTATCAGCTTGCATTCCCACCAGCAATGGAGGAGTGTTCCTTTCTCCACATCCTCACCAGCATCTGTTGTCTCCTGAGTTTTTTATCTTAGCCATTCTGACTGGTCTGAGGTGGAATCTCAGGGTTGTTTTGATTTGCCGGTCCCTGATGACTAAGGATGTTGAACATTTCTTTAGGTGCTTCTCAGCCCTACGAGATTCCTCAGTTGAGAATTCTCTGTTTAGCTCTGTTCCCCCCCCCTTTTTTTTTTTGATGGGGTTATTTGGATCTCTGGAGTCTAACTTCTTGAGTTCTTTGAATATATTGGATATTAACCCTCTATCAGACGTAGGACTGGTAAAGATCTTTTCTCAATCTGCTGATTGCTGTTTTGTCCTATTTACAGTGTCCTTTGCCTTACAGAAGCTTTGTAATTTCAAGAGGTCCCATTTGCCGATTCTTGATCTTAGAGCATAAGCCATTGGTGTTCTGTTCAGGAACTTTTCCCCTGTGCCCATGTGTTCAAGACTTTTCCCCACTTTCTCTTCTATTAGATTCAGTGTATCTGGTTTGGTATATGGTTTTACATTCTTCTGCATGTAGACCACCTGTTGAACCAGCACAATTTGTTGAAAATACTGTCTTTTATCCCCCTGGATGGTTTTAGCTCTTTTGTCAAAGATCAAGTGACCATAAGTGTGTGGGTTCATTTCTGGGTCTTCAATTCTATTCCATTGATCTACCTGCCTGTCACTGTACCAATACCATGCAGTTTTTATCACTACTGCTCTGTAGTACAGCTTGAGATTAGGGATGCTGATTCTTCCAGAAGTTCTTTGATTGATGAGAATAGTTTTTGCTATCCTGGTTTTTTTGCAATTCCATAGGAATTTGAGAATTGCTCTAAGTCTATGAAGAATTGAGTTGGAATTATGATGGGGATTGCACTGAATCTGTAGATTGCTTTCAGCAGAATGGCCATTTTTTACTATATTAATCCTGCCAATCCATGTGCATGAGAGATCTTTCCATCTTCTGAGGTCTTCTTCTCTTTCTTCAGAGACTTGAAGTTCTTGTCATACAGATCTTTCGCTTGTTTGGTTAGAGTCACATAAAGATACTTTATTTTGTTTGTGACAATTGTGAAGGGTGTTATTTGCCTAATTTCTTTCTCAGCCTGTTTATCCTTCAAATATAGGAAGGCTTCTGATTTGTTTGAGGTAATTTTGTATCCGACCATTTTGCTGAAGTTGTTTTAGCAGTTCTCTGGTGGAGTTTTTCGGGTCACTTAAGTATACCATCATATCATCTGCAAATAGTGATATTTTTATTTCTTCCTTTCCAATTTGTATCCATTTGACCTCCTTTTGTTGTCTAATTGCTCTAGCTAGAACTTCAATAACTATATTGAATAGATAGGGAGAGAAAGAGGGCAGCCTTGCCTAGTCTCTGATTTTAATGGGATTGCTTCAAGTTTCCTTCCATTTAGTTTGATGCTGGCCACTGGTTTGCTGTATATTGCTTTTACTGTATTTAACAGGACTGTATGGTCCTCAAATTCCTGATCTTTCGAAGACTTTTATCATGAAGGGATGTTGAATTTTGTCAAATGCTTTTTCAGCATCTAATGAAATGACCATGTGGTTTATTTTTGAGTTTGTTTATGTAGTGGATTACATTGATGGATTTCCAGGTATTGAACTATCCCTGCATCCCTGGCATGAAGCCTACTTGAGCATGGTGAATGATTGTTTTGATGTGTTCTTGGATTCGGTTTGCAAGAATTTTACTGAGTATTTTTGCCTCGATATTCATAAGGAAAATTGGTCTGATGTTTTCTTTCTTTGTTGAGTCTTTGTGAGGTTTTGGTATCAGTGTATCTGTGGCCTCATAGAATGAATTAGGTAGTATTCCTTCTGTTTCTATTTTGTGGAATAGATTTAAGAATATTGGTATTAGGTCTTCTTTGAAGGTCTGATAGAATTCTGAACTGAACCTATCTGGTCCTGGGTTTTGGTTTGTTTTGTTTTGGTTAGGAGACTGTTAAAGATTGCTTCTATTTCTTTAGGCGTTATGGGACTCTTTAGATGGTTTATCTGATCCTGATTTAACTTTGGTATTTGGTATCTGTCTAGAAACTTGTCCATTTCAGCCAGATTTTCCAATTTTGTTGAGCATAGGCTTTTGTAGTAGGATCTGATGATTTTTTGAATTTCCTCAGACTCTGTTGTTATATCTCCCTTTTCATTTGTAATTTTGTTAATTTGGATAATGTCTCTGTGCCCTCTAGTTAGACTGGCTAGGGGTTTATCTATCTTGTTGATTTTCTCAAAGAACCAGCTCCTGGTTTGTTGATTATTTGTATAGTTCTTTTAGTTTCTACTTGGTTGATTTC
Organism: Rhynchomys soricoides; assembly: GCA_019843965.1. Taxonomy (NCBI): domain Eukaryota; kingdom Metazoa; phylum Chordata; class Mammalia; order Rodentia; family Muridae; genus Rhynchomys; species Rhynchomys soricoides. The sequence goes on from JADRCH010000255.1 coordinate 2,900,815, forward strand.
AGCCCTTAATTTGATTATTTCCTGCCTTCTACTCCTCTTGGGTGTATTAGCTTCTTTTTGTTCTAGAGCTATCAGGTGTGCTGCTAAGCTGCTAGTATATGCTCTCTCCAGTTTCTTTTTTGGAGGCATTCAGAGCTATGAGTTTTCCTCTTAACACTGCTTTCATTGTGTCCCATAGGTTTGGGTGTGTTGTACTTTCATTTTCATTAAATTCTAGGAAGTCTTTAAATTTCTTTCTTTCTTTCTTCCTTGACAAAGTTATCATTGAGTAGAGCGTTGTTCAGCTTCTATGTGTATGTGGGCTTTCTGTTGTTGTTGCCATGGAAGACCAGCCTTAATCCATAGTGATCTGATAGGAGGCATCAGATTTTTTCAATATTTTTATATCTGTTGTGGTTTGTTTTGTGACCGATTATATGATCAGTTTTGGAGAAGGTACTATGAGGTGCTGAGAAGAAGGTAAATTCTTTTGATTTAGGATGAAATGTTCTATAGATATCTGTTAAATCCATTTGGTTCATAATATCTGTTGGATTCACTGTGTCTCTGTTTAGTTTGTGTTTCCAAGATCTGTCCATTGATGATAGTGGTGTGTTGAAGTCTCTCTCTATTACTGTTTGAGGTGCAATGTGTGCTTTGAGCCTTAGTAAAGTTTCTTTTATGAATCTGGGTGCCCTTGCATTTGGGGCATAGATGTTCAGAATTGAGAGTTCTACTTGGTAGAGTTTTCCTTTTTTGAGTATGAAGTATCCTTCCTTATATTTTTTGATGACTTTGGATGAAGTTGATTTTATCCGATATTAGAATGGCTACTCTAGCCTGTTTCTTGGGACCATTTGCCTAGAAAATTGTTTTCCAGCCCTTTACCCTGAGGTAGTGTTTGTCTTTAACAAAGAGGTATGTTTCCTGGATTTTGCAAAATGCTGGGTCCTGTTGATAGATCCACTCTGTCAGTCTATGTCTTTTTATTGAGGAATTGAGTCCATGGATTTTAAGAGATATTAAGGAATAGTGATTGTTGCTTCTTGTTATTTTCGATGTTATTTTTATGTTTGTGTGGCTATCTTCTTTTGAGTTTGTTGACAGATTACTTTCTTGTTTTTCTAGGGTGTAGTTTCCCTCCTTGGGTTGGCATTTTCCATCTATTATCCTTTGTAGGGCTGGGTTTGTGGAAAGATATTGTGTAAATTTGGTTTTGTCATAGAATATTTTGGTTTCACCATCTATGACAATTGAGCGTTTTGCTGGGTATAGCAGCCTGGGCTGGCAGTTGTGTTCTCTTAGGGTCTGTATTAGATCTTTGCAGGATCTTATAGCTTTCATTGTCTCTGGTGAGAAGTCTGGTGTAATTCTGATAGGTCTGCCTTTATATGTTTCTTGACCTTTTTCCCTTACTGCTTTTAATATTCTTTCCTTATTTTGTGTATTTGGTGTTTTGATTATAATGTGACAAGAGGAATTTCTTTTCTGGTCCAATCTATTTGTTGTTCTGTAGGCTTCTTGTATATTTCTGTTCATCCCTTTCTTTAGGTTAGGGAAGTTTTCTTCTCTAATTTTGTTGAAGATATTTACTGGTCCTTTAAGTTGGGAATCATCACTGTCTTCTATATCTATTATCCTTGGATTCTGTCTTCTCATTGTATCCTGGATATCTTGGATGTTTTGGGTTAGGAGCTTTTAGCATTTTGCATTTTCTTTGACTGTTGTGTCAATGTTTTCTATGGTATCTTCCGCACCTGAGATTCTCTCTTCTATCTCTTGTATGCTGTTGGTAATGCTTGAATCTATGACTCCTGATCTCTTTCCTAGGTTTTCTAACTCCAGGGTTCTCTCCCTTTGTGATTTCTTTATTGTTTTTATTTCTATTTTTAGTTCCTGGATGGTTTTGTTCATTTCCTTCGTCTGTTTGATTGTTTTCCTGTAATTCTGCCCATTTCTTTGTGTTTTCATGTAATTCTTTAAGTAATTTTTGCATTTCCTCTTTAAGAGCATCTAGTCTTGCTTTTCTGGTGTGTTCGGGTATCCAGGGCTTGCTGTGGTGGGAGAGCTGGGTTCTGATGATTCCAAGTAACCTTGGTTTCTGTTCCTTGTGTTTTTGCCCTTGACATTTGCCATCTGGTTATCTCTGTTGTTAGCTGATTTTGTTCTCTCTGACTGTTTCTTGTCCCTCCTGCAAGCTTAGGTGTCAATACCCCTTGAAGGCCAGCTCTCTCTGAGAGGAATTTGGGGTTGGAGCGCTGTGGTACTGGGTCAGCTCTGGGGTACTAACAGAAACCAGAAGGATCTTGTCCCCAGCTGTCCCTTGGATCCTGTGTCCTGATGGCTCTGCAAGGGTCCCTCTTGATCCAGTGAAGTTGAATAGAAGTGGTAGTCTTGCCTGTGCTTGAAGGTGTGTCAGCACTCCTGCAATACCAGCTCTCTCCTGGCACTATTTGACTATGGAGCCCTGTGTCTCAAGATCTGATCCTGGCCACCAAAAGAAAACAGAAGTCCACTCCTCAGTCCCTGTGTCCTGGGGATTCCAGGTGGGTCCCTCTGAGCCGAAAGGCTTGTCCACACTCCTGGGAGTCTAGCTTTCTCCTGGCACTATTTGGCTATGGAGCCCTGGTGGCCCAGGCAGAGATCTCCTGTCACAGATGGAAACCAGAAGGCTCCTTCCCCCAGCTGTTCCTCAGTCCCTGTGTCACAAGGATTCCAGGCGAGTCCTGATGAGCAGTGGTGCTCGTCTTGCCCCACTCATAGGCTTTTCCACACTCCTGGGAGGCTAGCTTTCTCCAGGCACTATTTGGCTATGGAGCCCTGGCAGACGTCTCCCGCCACCTATTATAGAGTTTATACCATTCCCTTGCTTCTCTTCTCTCCTTTCTCCTTTCTCCTCCACTGCCATCACCCTATTCTTATTTTGAACATAGTACCTTAAATTATACTGCTATATATGCATTACCTATAAAACACACAAAGATACTTATGTAAATGATCACTGCGTTAGATATAACATATATTCAAAGTGATTTTATGCATCAACCTGACTTTCCCATCAGATGCCCAGGTGCTTGGCTAAATACCATTTTGAAATTTTCTGTGAGCCAATTACATGTATGTGTGTGTTTGAATATTTATATATACATTATAAAAGCATTCATGGATATTTGCATCTTATCTGCGTGCATACAAGTGTGATTTGGAGAAGCACAACTACTGATACATCTCACTAGAAACATAACAGAACTAAGGAAGATGGTGAGATGGTGTCTCCCAAATCAAAAGAGTGCCACACACAGTGCTGGGCTGTTGGGGCTCTGTCCTTGCACAGTAAACACAGCTTGGAAATTAGTCTTCTATTTTTTCCTTAAAGAAGAAATCAGCATCGCTGATTATGCAGCATCCTCTCCTGACTATGTCATCAACTCTGCTCCTCATCTCATCTCTGCACTGTGTTGCTAGGCAATTCTTGGCATGGGCAGAATTGACTAAGCATATAGATGGGCACATGTGCTTGCATTCCTGTGAAAAAGCCAAGACACACTTCACCCACATTTGCTCCTACAGCACATGTGAGGCAAACAAGATTCCTTCATTCTCCTTCAAGTTGTAATTTAAAATGTTATTACATGTGTGTGAGTGTGTGTGGAAAAGTTAATATATAACACAATTTTCATTAAAATTGAATTTTGCTTTAATTACTGCTTCATCATAACTCAACAATTTAAAAAATACTTTTCAGACTTTATACATTTTTTTGTAAATAGGATTGTGATTTTTCTGTTTTCATCTGTTTGAATCATATTTCACAGTAATAAGACTTATTAGAATAAATGATATTTTGTGTCTTTTTTTCTGGACACTAGAATATTTGCTAATGATATATGAACGTGTATTGCTAAATGCAGGAAATTCGAAAAGATAAGATAAGCTTTGGCTTTTAGGAGCACACATATATACTTTTCTAGATATCCATTGTTACTTCAAGAAGCATGGCTAGATTTTGTTTCCTATGAGTAAGCAAATACCATATGCTCACAATAAAAATGTAAAATCAATAAACAACAATACAAACAACCAATATGTGCAAATATAAGGAAAAATTACTTTGCAAAATTCTCAACATGTGCATGCTTGTTAGACAGCAGCCACTGATCAACAAGTGTCTATACACACATACTGACATAAATGGATTCGTATTATACTCAACATTACCTCAAATACAGTTCCTTATTTTACTGTCTTTCAACTACTCATCTTCCTGTAACTATCACATAATACTATATGCTTCTGGAAATTTTTCCTATGTCATGACAGATAAAAAGACATACAAGTAGAGGAGAAAAGAACAGCTGAATGGAGTTACTTTTCCAGAATATCTCAGCATTTTCTCCAGTGTATTGTATAAAGCAAACTTTCAGTTGCAAAGGCTGAACATAACATGCCTTGTGTCTATTTTCACGATGTAGATTCTCCGGTATAGAATTACCACAGTTTTAGTAGCATAATTTAATTGTGCAAATTTTAATGACTTTTCCCCCTTTAAACTTTTTAAAATTTGATGTTTTTGATTTTGCAACCAGTCCTATCCAGAAATGATGGCTATGAACTACAACTATGAACATGGATGATATAATAAACCAAAGAGTTCAACTATCATATATTGATTGTAGCTAATATGTATCTAAATGAACATAAAGCCTACACAACAAGAAGAAAAACATGCCTTGTACTGGAAACCTAATTAACTACTCAGGGGTGATGAGGGGTGATGGGATCTTGGAAAGAACCTACAACCAGAATTTTACTAAACAAGCATAATCCTTAACTTTATCTTAAATATTTATCCTTATAGCCACAGATAAGTGTAGCCCTCAGCAACTGAGACCTTTTCAAGGAAACATGACCAATCACAGTGCAGATTTCAATTGATAGTGCAGTGCCCACCCTAACTAATCCTCAATAACACAACGGCTGCACCCAAGACCCCAGCAACATAAAGGAAGAGGTTGAACAAAGACTGGAAGTGCCAGAGAAGGACATCTGCTGCGAGACCCCATTTCCTCCTTTCCTATTAAATTTGTCACCTGTATACTTCAGAAATTCTTTATAACATATGATTAATTTCACCTTCTGGCTTATCTTTATTGTTTGGACATTTCTTGGTTTTTTTGTTTTTTGTTTTTCTCTTCATTGTCATCTTCCTTTCCTCCACTGGCCTATGACCACATAGGAAAGAAGATCTAGCCCTAAGCTTGCATCCATGTAGAGCTATAACATTGTCCTCAGGGGAGGGGCACAATACCTACTGCAATCAGTCTGCCTGACACTTGCCGACAGTGAGGAAACAGGCTGAGAAGCCCACCCCTTCTCAAACCAGGACTCCCTCTTACCTGTCATTCCCATTGCCACCATGACCTTATTACCACCATCACCAGACATGACACTTGGTGGATCACAACTGCTGGGAGCCGCTACTTCGCACTTCTCAGGAAAGCTCGTGGGCACGTATGAGCATGACTTTGCCTGAGAGCAGAAGGAGTTGCATGTACTAGTATTTCTTTTCTTTCTTTCTTTTATTTTTTTATTTTTGGATATTTACTTTATTTACAAATGTTTTCCCATTTCCAGGTCTCCCCTTCAGAAACCCCTACCCCATCACCAATCCCCCGCCTCTATGAGTTTGCTCCCCCACCCACCAACCCACTCCTGTCCTCCCTTCCTACCATTCCCCTACACTGGGGCATCTATCACCCTCAGGCCCAAGGGTCGCTCCTCCCACTGATATCCAACAAGGCCCTCTGCCGCATATGCGGCCAGCACCATGGGTCCCTCCATGTGTATTTTTTGGTTGGTAATCCAGTCTCTGCGAGCTCTGGGGGTCTGGCCAGTTGACACTGTTGCTCCCTCCATGGGGCTGCAAAATCCCTCAGCTCCTTCAGTCCCTTCTCCAACTCCTCCATCTGGGACCTCACACTCAGTCCAATGGTTGGCTGCAAACATCCAAATCTGTATTTGTCAGGTTCTATTTCTTTATTGCACTGTAATTATCTCAATGTTACTAAGTGTGTGGCTCTAGCCTGCATTGAAGATGTCTTTCCCTTCCATCACATGGGGTCTCCAGCCTCCTTAACAAAGAGATATGTGCTGTATCAAAGTCACACAAAGTCCCTTCTGAGTTTCTGTCTATGCCGGTGTTATGCATATTAGAATTATGTGAAACAAACATCTCTGTACCCATTACTGTATCAGGCTTTGGCTTTAGAGGTATCTCATTTGTCCAAGTGGATCTTATAGTTTTAGTAGAAATATTTTGTTAATATCTACCAGACCTGCATTGTAATGACAACAAAATACAGGGAAACTTCCAATCATGAAAATAAAATACTGTAAGTTTTTCTGTCACTACTGTCGATCTCTATACCAGGTTTAATGAGTGGGTTCACTGTAAAGGACAGCATGTATAAAGTACCACTGAGCCAGGATAGCACTTCAGAGAGCAAGACAGGTGAGCAGCTTTGCTTTCCAAAGCAAAAGTTGAGGGCAGGTGCCAAGTAAGTTATTCTATAACCACAACGAAAATATCAGCGTCCCCCAGAATTCATTTCAGTTCTGCCTCAGGAAATAAGGGTAAGTGTTTCATCACAGGTTTCTGTCTTCTTGGAACTCTGGGTATTATGCACAAGCAAATCAGTTGGAAAGAAAAGGAAAACTTACATTTTTTTTAAGTGTTGTGTATATTCCAAGCAATTTTTTTGTGCATTATCATGTTTAAAGCTCAGCAGTTCTCCAGAAGTAGAATGTCAAACATCACAGTACACTTCTGTTTATAGGCTTAGAGCAGTAGAGCAACAGTGTTAGGACAGGCCAGAGAAACACTATAGCTCCTGGTGGCTCAGCTTATTTCTGTTAAAACTCTAAGGCCAGGCATGGAGCTCTTCCTTCAGAGCCTTTGGTAAATACAGAGCACGAGAGCATGTGATGTAATGTGGAAAGCTTAAAAGCAGGCATGGTTTCCAGACTCAGCAGCCCTGCCCAGCTTGTTTCCACACCCTTAATTAATCCACACATGCAGAACAACTGGGTTATAAATGTTCACATGGGTTTGGCGTTAAGCATAATGGTACAGTACTCGTCTAGAAAGGGCAAGGCCCTGGGTTTGATCCTCAGCTCTGCGGGAAAGAGTGAAAGGTGTACAATAAAAACGATAGAAGAACAGGCTATGAATTCAAGAGGCATTAAGGGATGAAACCATGGGATGGGTGAGAAGCAAGAAATGGAATGAGAGAAAGATGTGATTGTGTTTTACCTATAGACAAATAATGGGCATGTGGTGATTGTTAGCATATAGAAAACATCAGTTCAAGATGAGGGAACCTGTGTTGTACCCATTCTCATCGTGAAGATGAATATGACAGATAAGCAAGCTCCTTTCCAATGTCTGAGAAGGTGAGTGAGAAGAGCTTACTCACTTTCATTACAGTACCCACGAAGGAAGTGCCTTTGTAGGACAAAAAGAAATTATTGTGTCACCCGTTTATGCTGGCTTCTGTATGTCTCCATTACCATGAATTCAGTCAACATGGCAGAGTGAGAAACATGTGAGTGCTTGACACAGATGCTTTTATAATATCATAGAAAAGATTCCTGGTTGCCAGAAACAATTCGCTCCACAACAACAACAACAAAAATGAATACAAAATAAAACTACAGTCAGCACTTAAATAGAGCATGTGCACCTGAGAAGAGCTAAGGTCAGGTAAAGGGCAACTCAGTTTGGAGAAGAATCATAAATTGAAAACAGACTTTTGTGGTTTTTTTCCCCTCCTTCCGGGTTTGTGGTTTCCAACAGAAAAAGTGTGCAGCAAACTTAGGAAGAATTTATGGGATGTTTCCCACATCATATTTTATGTAAATCATAATCATCCCATATGTTGTTTAGCTTGTTTGTAAAGTTTAAGAGTAACTATTTAGAAAAATGCATGTCTCCTGGGATTTGAAAAGCTTATGCTTTAAAGAGAGGTCCATATGTTGTCATGAAGAGAGATATTTTTCCAAGATACAGATATTTTCTGTAAGCAGTTTGCTGCTTCAGAAATTAAGTTATCTTACCCAACATGTCTTTAATATTATATTAAAAGGCAAGGGTTTTTTTTTTTTTTACATTTTACAATGAGACAAAGGATGATCAACATTTGCCCAACATGTTGTACATAGAAATAAATTTTACCTGGAATTTACTAGTGGATGAGTCCTCCAAAGGTAATATATTCCTATGATGATATTCTTCTTATGATAAGTATTGAGGGGCTGGAGAAATTGTTCAGTTGTCAATAGTAATGGCTGTTCTTGCACAGGACCTGGTTCAGTTCCCAGTGTCCATATTAGGCAGCTTGCAGCCACCTGTAGATCCAGTTTCAAGGAATTTATGACTTCTTGTGGTTTCCATGCATTCTGGGTATTATGTGTCACACAAATGCACACTTGGATCCATAACCACACAAAAAATAATAAATTACATTATAATAAAGCAGCTATCAGTAATGGCATCCAGAGAATACTCCAGCAATCTGAGACATAAGCCATTAGGAACAGTCACCTTAGGTTTAATCAGAGTGGTTATCAGTGTATTCTCTCCTCTAGGAACCTCTGCCAGATTCTACTTGCAGAAGCTCAAGAAGTCCTCCCCCACCAACTTGCCTTTTGCATGTTAGGCACTGAACAGTAAGGCGCTGCCTTCTTCCAGCACATTAACACTTCATAAAGAAAGCAGTATTTCTCCAAGACAGCTGCTTTAATACTGCAATTTCCTGCCTCTCCCTTAGCCCACATTCTCACTTCCAGCCTCTCCTTCCCATTGTCTCCCTGTAATGCAGCATACAGCTGCTAGACACAATAGGATTGAATGGCTGACCCACAAGCTCCAAACGCAGCCCTGGAAATACCGTAAGAAACATTCAATGTAATGAATATGTTGTCAAGAGAGACTACTATATTTTACATGTTTACAGGAACAATTACACATTCATTCGTCAATACAGATGATATCCATATTATTTTTGTAGTTAGAATAAGGGGATGATGAGTGCATGCTCACACTTGGGTAAAAGTTTTCAACATAGCAAGACCGAGATACTACCAGAACAATCACCTAGAATCATGTGTGTGTGTGTGTGTGTGTGTGTGTGTAATTATTTGAATTTGAACTTTCATGGTAAGTTTGTCAGCTCTAACTCAGAAATGATTGATACAAGAATGAGGCAATATTTCAGCCTAGACAAACCTGTTAAGAAGCTATTTTCCTGAAATTCTAGCAGTTGGGAAGTAGAGGCAAGAACTTTGCTAGTAGCCTCAGTTACATGGTGTGAGCCTGTTTCAAAAAAAGAAGCAAAAGTGAAGGGTAGGTAAGAGAAGGAGAAGGACAGGGAAGAAGAACAGAGAAACCACTCCCTACCACTGCTTTTTTTTCTTATCAGATTTGTCTATTTTTATATTGAAATAAGAACTTCATGCATACATTTAATGGATTCTGATCAGCCCCCATTCCTTTCTCTATACTGCATCACCCACACTGCTTACACCTCCCAGCTTCATGATCTGTTCTCCCTCCATCGGTCTGTTTCCCTGACACTGAGTCCACTATGTCGCCTATACACAGGTATTTCAGGAGCTGCTTCTCCAAAGAAAATTTACTCTCCCTCCCCAGTAGCCATTAATTGCCAATCGCTTCCTGGCTAGGAGAGGGATTTCAAGAACCCATCCCCATCTGTGATGGAATTTTAACTGGCTTGATCTTATTCAGTCCTTGTGCTTACAATCACAGCTGCAGTGAGCTCACCTGTGTGACAGCCTTGGCAGGGCACTCACTTGAAAACATTTGCCTAGTGTTATACAATGCAGCCTGCTTCAGGTAGCGCTTCCTACTTTGCTCTTTTCCCAATAAGGGCGACACAAAGGAGAAATTAATTCTAGTGTGATAACCATTATATTAGAGAAACAATGTGTTCAAGTTCTGATTCTTCTGCAGAGTATTCCCCCCCTTTTTTTTGCTTGGGGGGAGGTGGGGTGTGTGTGTGTGTGTGTGTATGTGTGTACCCAAGAATTTGTGTAGGCAGGCCAGAGGTCAATATCAAGTGTCTTACTCTACTGATCTCCAACTGTATATTTTTAAATATTTTTTTCAAACAACACATTCTGATCATGGTTTCCTCTCTCTCTTCTCCTAGACACTCTCAGCTTGCCATACTTCCAAATCAATATCTTCTTTCTCCTTTGAAAACAAAAACCTAGAAAAATAGAATTTAAATAAGAAAAAAATAACAAGAAACACACACACACACACACACACACACACACACCATAAAATCACAAAATGAGAAACTATAACATGCAAGAAAATGACCAGTGTGTCAAAAACAAAGAAACAAACCACATAAAGCAGCATGAGACAGATCATTCTCTAAAACTTCCACTGAGCTTGTTTTGGGTTTGCCATCTATTGCTGAGCATGGGGCCTGCTCTGTTGTGGCAAATCTCCAACCCCAATAAGCCCATTCCTGGGGAAAAAGCAACTTTATAGCAGTAAATCTCCAACCCCAATGAGCCCATGCAAGGAAGGCAACTCAGCTATATATTTATAAACTGCATGCCTATATTGGGCAGATATGCCTCTACACCACTTTCTTCTCCAGCCGTGAAATCCCTGCTACATGCAGTTTCTCAAGGCCATGCACTTCTGCTCCATCTTCCTTCCACCAACTCCCCCTCTGTCCTCCTCCTTTGCAGTCTCCTGCAAACCCCTCCTCCTCCCCTCTTCTTCCTTTCTTGAACAGAAAACTCACCCTCCTCATTTTTGCCCTTAGATTGGCTATTTGTCACTACTCTTAAGTGTTCTTTGAATACCCAGTGAGACTCCTTGGAGAAAACTAATTGTTTCTCTTTGCAAGTGTTTGAAGATAGTGTCTTGGTTAGAAATGGGAGCATATGTACGCTTCCATCTCTCATAGTGCTGAGATCCCATATAGATTGGACCTGTGCAGGCCCTGTGCATGCTACCACAGACTCTGTAAGTTCATATGTATGTCAGCCCTGTTGTGCCAGAAAAACACAATTTGCCCAGTGTCATTCATCCCTTCTGGTTCTCTTATGATCTTTGTATCTCCTCCTCTGCATCAATTCCTGAGTTCTGAGGGGAGGGGTTTTAAGAAGACATCCCACTTAGAACTGAGTAATCCCTGGTTATTTATTCTCTGCATGTTGCCCTCATGTATGCCTTTGTATTAATTCTGTTCTGCTGCAGAAGGAAGCGTCTCTGATGATGGCTGAGCAAAACACTGATCTATTCCTGTAGCAGAATATTGTTAGGAGTCATTCTATTGCTGATTCCTTTACCAAAAGGTTTTGGGTTTTCCTACACCCCTGGCCATTCTAGCCACATGTTCTCAGCCACCTAAACAGTTTCAGGCATGTGTTCCAGCTCATGGAATTGACCTTAAATAAAATACATAATGCTTCAAACCCACTTAAAAGGGAGAACAAAATAATCATGGGAGTCAGAGGGAGGAAGAGACCTAGGGGAGAGAAGGAAGGGGGAGGACAAGGACCAGGTATGGGAAGAGATCAGAGAGAAGTCCAGAGAGCCAGGAGAACAAATAGAAGTAAGTAGCAGTGGGGGTAGGGAACTTGGAGAACTACTAGAAAGTCCCAGACAACAGGGATATAAGAGGCTCCCAGGACCAATGGGGATGACATTAGCTGAAATACCCAACAGCAGGGAGATAGAACCTGAAGATACTACCTGGAGTAGACATGGCCCCCAGTGGAGGGATGGGGCTACCCACTCATCTAAAAATTTAATTCAGAATTGTCCTTGTCTAAAGGAAATGTGTGGGGACACAAAGGGAGCAGAGACTAAAGGAAAGGCCATCCAGAGCACCCCATCTGCAGACAGCAAACCCTGATGCTATTGCTGATGCCAAGATGTACTTGCAGACAGGAGCCTTGTATGGCTCTCCTCTGAGATGCTCTGCCAGCACCTGACTGAGTCAGATGCAGATACTCTGCAGCCAACAATCTGATTGAGCCATTGAAGGGATGACAAAGCTGAAGGGGATTGCAATCCCATAGAAAGAACAACAGTATCAATTAACTGGACCACTCAGAGCTCCCAGGAACTAAACCACCACCCAAAGAGTATCCATGAGCAGTTCTACGGCTCCTGCTACATATGTAGCAGAGGACTGCCTCATCTGGCATCAGTGGGAGGGGAGGCACTTGGTCCTGTGGAGGTTTGTTGCCCCAGCAAAGGGAGATACTAAAGGGATGGATGAGTGGGGGAATCACCCTCTCAGAGGCAAAGGGGAAAGAGATGGGGTGGAGGCTTCATGGAGGCGAGAATGGGAAGGGGGATTAACATTTGAAATGTAAACAAGTCAAATGATTAATAACACACACACACACACACACACACACACACACACACACACACCTCCCTTCCTTTAAAAACAAATTATAGGTTGATGGATCAACACTGATCTTTCCTAAAGCTGTTTTAGAAAGCCAAGAATGCAAGGTGTTATAGGCTACTGGTTTAAGTGACAAGATTATGTTTTAGTCACAAGTAAGTTTAGTCCCAAATTCTGGACGAACCTAGGCGTTCCTAGGTTCCAAAGCTCACAGTGACCACTTAGTGCTCACCACTTGACTGCTGTCAGCTCTGCAACCACACTCACTATGATGCTGAATCTTGACTGGCAACTTGAAGAGAGCAGGAGCAAATGCCTTGGAGATTTGTGAGGCATACCTCTGGAGACAACCGTGATAGTGTTGCTCGAGATGATACATCATGAGGGCTCTGACCTGATGATTGAATTCAACTATTGACGGATTAAAATTCTGAATAGGTTTGAGAAGTAATGGAACTGTGGATGGTATGGTTCACCTAGAGGAAGGAGGAGAATGAGACATGTCCTGTTGGCATGTTTAGCCTGCCCTTTCTTTTTCCTTACAGGCTTCTTCTTCCTGTCTGCATTCTATGAACTGTTCCAACAAGACCTCCACCACGTGAATGATTGAACCCTCTGTGTTCCAACATAACCTCCACACCACAAAAAACAATTGACCCCTCTGCAATCATGAAAAGATACATATTTCTTCATTTTAGGCTATTTATGTTGAATAGTCTAGCACAGCATCAAGAAAACCATCACCTTTGGGTTCCTGTAAGCTTTGTTGTATAAACTTGGCCCTTTTCTTCCTTTCTGCACATGGTAAGTACATTTACCTCATCTTTTCATGCAGAAACACACACCTTTTCTTTGACACCATGGAGATCACCAGTGTTCAGGCTCTCAGTTTGATGGACCCTGAAACCAGGACATATTTTTACAAATATGATTTATCTCACCTAAAATTAATTCTGTGCCTAGCATGCACAAGTACCTGTTCAATCCTAGCACTTCCAGAAAAAGAAAGAATTGTGGAACCTGCTATGAAGCTCAAAATGCACCCATCACCTCACACATAATTGTACAAGAGAATGTCAAATAGCTTCCATACTCTTAAAAGCACAGTATACATGCTGTGTTAAAATGGCACCTGCAATAGTTTAAAATGAAAAAATATAAAAAAATATTCTCTCAGGTTTTCTGAACTTGAAATTCAAAACAACTAATTTGTGTGTTTGCGTGAATATTCTTGTCCTAAATTGGTAGAATTTTGAGTTGCTGAGGTGTCACATAGGGGCAGCCTAAGACATTCATCTTGATCGTCTCATTCGCTCAGGTGCTATTTCCAAATAAATATATGCACTCCATAAAACGAATGTCATAAATATAGACAACTGACTCATAATGCTAACAGGATTTCAATATTTTTTTCCAAGAATGTGCAAAACCATTCAGTTCCAGTCCAAGTGGAAAAAAAAACTCTAAAACTTGTATTTTTAGCATGCATCTTATTTTATCATATAAGAATGCTGAGAAACACTTCAAACTCATATCTACAGAAAAAGATAACTTTAAGACACAGCACTGACTTTTAGTGCCAGTGGGTATTATGGTTGTAGGCACTTTCCTTAAAGAGCACTTAAAACACTATAGTTGCTCTCTATCAACCAATCAAAATTTGTTAGAAATATTTTGTAAGCAAAGTCCTGCACTTGATATCCTGAGACAAATAATAAAAAGTACAAGGCATATTTCTCAAGCAAAACTATGTAAGGTACTATAATCTCCAAATTGACATAGAGAAACTTATAGAGGGCTTCCTGCTTATACACTGTAGATAGCAGACTTCTGTAGACAATTCAGGGGGAGATGAGGTGGTGACTGCATATTTTCATGGGAAGAAATAATGTCTCTATATGCAAATATTTGGGTAAATTCATATATAGGTTTATGTGTATTGATGTTTATTTGAGCTTGTGTTTGTTGTTTGTTTGTTCGTTTTTGAGACTAGGCTTCACTCTAGAGCCCAAAATGATCTGGAACTCTCTCACAAGCCTACCTTCTCAGACTTCAATTGCCAGAATTATGAATATGACAACACTTCAGCTATATTTGTGTTTATGCGTGCATGTCTGTGTGTGTACACGGGTGTAAGCACATGAACTGTGAATATGTAAAAATCAAACAACTATGGAAATGGTACAACACATGTTTGTCAGCCAGGAAACTCATAAAAGGCTCATTTTAGTGACAGTGTGTTTAAGGGAAATTTAATTATTGCAGCTGAATGAGCTCTAAGAGCGACACGTAGTGAGTGTTCTTGGATGCTGGGAAGCTCTGGCAAGGACCCAGCTTATATCCGTGGCTCTGAGTGCCCTGGCCTTAGTATCAATGAATAAGCACTGCAGTTAAGACGGGCCATTTTATTCCCTCTTGACTTATTCCTCATAGTCCTACCTGTTTTCTTTCTCATTCTTCATTTCCGGGTCTCTCCTAGTTAGCATCAGCTGCCAGTTTGACAAATCCAGACTTGTCTGAGAGAACTTCAGTTGAAACATTGTTTCGATCAGATTGCCAAACGGATGTGTTCATGAGGAATTCTGGGAGGAATTGTGGGACCGCCTAACCTAATGTGGGAACTACGCCTAGGCTCGTGGACCTGCGCTTTATTAAAAAACTATCAGAAAGAAAAGTAAAGAGAGCAAGCCAGTAAGCATTCTTTCAGAGTTCTCGCCTCCGCGTTCCTGTTTTAGGTTTCCTCAATGATGGTCTAATCTGTAAATTGAAAAAATAAGAACAAAATGCCCAACCTTTCCTCCACACATTTATAACAGTCGCAGAAAGCAAACTAGGACAAAGGTAGAAGAGTCCTAACATTAACTTTTATGCATATCGTCACTTACATCCACTTTTAATTTTAAAAAGACTAGTAGTGTGTGTGTGTGTGTGTGTGTGTGTGTGTGTGTGTGTGTGATCTTCATTTTCATTTCGGATATGTTTAAGTGGATGTAATTGATAACATGGGTGTTTACTTTTTTCTGTTTAGTTCTACATCATCTCCTTTCACTAACTTCCTCCCCTACCCCAGCATGTGCAGTTTTAGCAATCACACTTCTATTCATTTCAAATTTGCTTCATCATTCTAATTCCCAGGAAAGAGAATCTGGAGTCTATATCCCATTCCGTGTGTGTTCCCTCACTTTCTTACCCTCACATTTAGCTTGTTGACACTGTCCTGGGAAAGGCTACTAGTCACCCACACAGACAATGAAATGCATTCTTATTGGTTTTCTTGTATCACTGCAATAGGCAGCTTGTGGGTGTTGGATCTTTTCCTCTTCGCGGGTATCTCCTCTCTCAATGTATGCAATACTCCTTCATCCCCCCCCACACCTGTATTGTTCACCTTCTAATATTTCCTTTATATCATGTATACTAAATGCATATAAAGGTACTAAATGGCATGGTTTCTTATATTTGAAAATCAAATCAACGCACATCAGTTTGTCAGCTAGACTTAAAGGCAAAAGCACACCCAGTCACTATTTAGACTTGAAAGAAACTCATGATAGATAAAGCCAGCTGCAGAATTCAGCGAAGAGCTTTCTCCAAGGTCAGGTAGCAGCTGTAAATGCCATAATGGCCCCCTCTTCGAGTGGCTATTGCTTTCTGTCTAATAACACCCTAGAACTGCTTTGCTATTTTCACCTAGAAATTGGATACCCCGTTGCTAAACTGCCCTTAACTCATAGCAGCACCTAATCCCTAATTAATCCTCACTTCCACTAATCCTTCCAAAGAGCAAGCAATTCAGGACTGATCCCTGCCTCCTCCAGGTCTGCAGTTCATTTCTCTCTCCCTACAAAGGATTCTTCCACCTTGTTGTTAAGATCCATCTTCTGTTGTTAAGATCCATCTTCTGTCCATCTTCTACACCTCTACAGGGCTCTGCGGCTGCACCAGATCAAAACATATGACTACAGGCTAGCCATATACATATACATACATAGATATCCATATACAGATATCTATGGTTTTCATCTTAAAACATGGTCATCATGTCTCTAAAACATATTCTTGATAAACAGGCATAATCAAAAACCTTTAATCTTTCTAAGCACATGAGTTGTTTATTATATCTCAAGCCCTTTAAATTACATTTACTATATATAAGCATATAATGTATGTACATGCTGAATATTAATGAGAGATGCATACATATATGCATAAATATGTGCATGCATATATATATAATACTCATTGAGGTTATCATATTTTAATAAATCATTTGATTTGATTTAAATTGATCATATAATACAGGTCTACCTATATAAATGATAAATTTCTTTTTATGGTATAGTGTCTGAAGCATTTAAAATTATATCAGCTGGATATGCATTAAAATTATTGACTTTCAATAAAAATGAATTCTAATAGTCTCTTACTCTTAGTAATGCTCATTGGCTTCTTTCTGTAACTATTAAACGAAGTAAGTATATCACATAGATATAAATACAATGTTACTCTAAAAACTACACAACATAACAATACATTAATCCTACTTACTAGCTGGATAAGAAAAATTTGCTTGCCTCACAGTGAGGAAAAATCTTAGAGACTGCATGTTAGAGAGACAGCGTTGCATTAACTTGGAGACAAAGTTCACCTTCATACTGAGAAACTCAGAATGAGGAATGACAGAGAACATCTGATGTTTCAAATCAAATCTCATTTCACTATCATCTTCTGATAGCCGGCATTCAAAGGCTTAGAAATTCTAGACTTTCCTGAAAGGTAAAATTATGTTATGTTGCTGATCATATATTCTGAATAAAAGAAAATAGAAAGGTTGTTTTCACTGAGTCTCTTTAAGAACATGTTTAAGAAAGTCTATATTGACATCATGCTGCCTCTGTTTATGATCCAATTATTAGGAAGCATAACAAAAGCATATGGGATGATATAGGGTATTTGATACTCCTTTCAATTTAAAATTTTATTGTGGTTACTCCACATATTTTACTGCCTATAAACATTTCACTGCATATAGATTTTTTTCTAACATAGCCTCAATATAAATGTACAACTTTAGATATTGGTTAAGAGTAACACCAAGGGGCCATTTTAATTTTCATCATAATTGTATTGCAAAGGTATGTCTGCTTTCAGTTTAATCACTATGCAAGGAGAGGTTAAGGCACATCTATTCAACTGTTATCTTGTTGAACCCAGCTATGACTTTGCGGCAAGGCTTGTCAATTTTCATAATACAAATTAATTTTTGAGCACACAGTAATATTTAAGAAAGACAGACTATTGGAAAAGATTTATAAAGCTTATCATGTGAAAATCTCAATCATGTGTCTTGAGTCTTCATGAATTACATTCATTTACATTTACTTGCTAAAGCTATCTCTGTAAGGCTTGAAAGTGAAAGCTATAGGAAGTGAATTTCTCTTCTTTCCAAACAGCAGTTACATCTTCAAGTGTATCTCATTCAGCATTTCATTTGGGAAATATTTACAAATATTAAATCCTTATATATATACACTTACATGTGTGTATGGTGTGTGTCTGTTTGTGTAATGCTCACTGAAACAAATGAAACTTAGTACAGGAAGACATTGGAAACTATTAAAGAATCTATTTAGGTACAGTTAGAGGCTAGCAACTATTAAAGAATTGCTCAGTGGCTGTAGAGTAGATTTAAACTGTCTTTCCAGTCTTTCTCGAAAGTCTCCCCGCCTGTTCATACACATACACATACACACAGAGACACATATACAGACAACACACATGTGTGTATGCATGCATGAACCTATATGTACATGTGAGCATGTATGATGTATGCACACACAGGAGCGCATGCACACACACACACACACACACACACACACACACACACACCCTATCTTCATATGCTGTTCCCAGAGGCCCTGGTCATTTCCTTTCCACTCTCTTCACTTCCTTCTCATCTGAACACACCACATAGTAGCCTTCCTCTCAGAATGCTTTGCCCAGAATTTGTCTTCAGCTTTACATGTTTTCAATTACTCCAATATACAAGTGCTATTTTTAATGATTTTTGACTCCTAAAGTTCCCATATTTATATTGATGGATTGCTGTGATTACCTCTGTGTAAGTCTCTCTTCCTTAAAACACCAGCTTTCTAGATAGCATGACTACATAGGAACAATGCCAATGGGAAGTCTGTATTGAATGTTAATTATGAGCCATTAAGGAATATATCCTGGGGCTAGAGAGATGGCTCAGTGCACTGACTGCTCTTCCAGAGGTCCTGAGTTCAATTCCTAGCAACCACATGGTGGCTCACAACAATCTGTAATGGGATCTGATACCCTCTTCTGGTCTGTCTGAAGACAGTGACAGTGTACTCACATACATGAAATAAATAAATTAAAAAAAAAAAAAAGAATATATCCTACTGGTAAATCCAGAATCAGAAGAGCCTATTCCCCAGCTTGCAGATCCTAACAAGGAAAAATATTCTCTTGTATTCTTTTTGCTCTATTCAGCATTTTAACTGGAAGAAGTATGCCTGCATTTAGAAGAAAAAAAAAAAACCTGCTTTACACAGCCTATTTATTTATCTTAACATCATTTTTAAATGCCCTAATAACAGTCGAAATGAAATTTGACCAAATGGCTGGGTACTCCATGCCCCTGAATCTAGTATTCAGAACAGCTTCCTGTATGCAGTTATTTTAGGTATAGTCATCTATGACGCTCCATTAAACAGGCAACATCTAAAAAACAAATTTAAATGTTGTGTAAATATACCAATACTGTTGACTTTTAAAGATTTGTTTCATTTTTAACTATGTCTGTCTGTTCATCTCTCTGAAGGAATATGTGCACAAGTACAAGAGCCCATAAAGATCAGAATAGGGAGGGAATCAGATCATACAGAGCTGGGGTTACAGGCACGTGTGAGCCACTACCCAACATGGACACTGAGAACCCAACTTGTCGACTCTGAAAGGGCAATTCATGCTACTAACTGCTGAGCTGTTTCTCCAGCCCCACCAATACTATCCAATCATAATGAACACCCTCAAAATAAGGACAAATGCCAATTGTCTTTTAAATAGTTAATGAGACAACTTGTGAAAGTAGGGAAAATTATATTTAATCTCTCTTCACACATTGATTACAGAAAAATAAACGTTAGAATACTATGAGAAAATTTGGTATCCCCTATCATATATGTTGCTATATCTTTTTGCAACACCCTGGTTTATACTTGTGGTTCCAGGAAAATGATTAATAGAGTCCTTTTCCTACTATTAAAAATATTCAGTCTTGCATGAAAAAAATTGACCATATGAATCATGAGACGTCCTCCAGGAAGTAGAAGTTATACTTGGAGGAAGAGTTGCTGGCCCCATCAAGACTTCAAGGCATTTATCTTGATTGATGCTCATGGGCCTGCTATTCCCTTCTACCCAGCAGGTTATTTTCATCTTCAGTGAGTGCCATTGGGTTTATTTGAGTCTATGTGTCAGAAGATTCAGTTATATTCAGTTCATGCTAAGTAGCTCTTGAAACATATATACAATCATATTCTGCCAGGGTTTTCTGGAAACCCTATGTTTTATGACTTTTCCTAGTGAGACCAGTTCTATTCACTTCAGTTAGAGAGAGTAACCATAGACCAAAAACATTATTACATTCAAGTAAATCTTGATCCACCAATAAGTTAAGAGGGATTATTTATAGGAGCCTGGGTGAGGGCTCACTAACATCCACAAGGATGACTTGGCCAGTTGTATTATTGAAAACGTCCATTACACCACAGAAAAATGACTTATGAAAACCAAATCTCTAGTTTATCCTGTACAACTTGCAGGCATCTTCACTGAAGAGACTTCTCTATCCCAACAATTGTTTACAAGTCCCAAAACCTTGAGGAAGACTCCTTGAGTCTTGTGAGCATGCTGAGTCTTATAATTTCCTTGTAACTTTCATAAGCCTAGCAGCCTTCCCTCCTCTCTGCAGTCTGGAAGGCTGAAACCCAAAGATACAACTTAAGGACACTAGATCATTGTTACCCATTCAGGATTTCTCAGCACTCAATCAAATGACCAGAAAGCAAACCACTTTGTATTCTAAACTGATCCTGCTGCAGCTAATTCTCTTGATTTCTGGTTATATTGACAGCTTTCAACCACTTTGGGTTACTATATCAGGAGCAGTATGAAGCAAGGCTAAAATCCATCAGTTTCAAATGCAAGTGCTATATATGCTATTGCTCACTGATAGCAACAATTGTTATCTTTCCTTTTCCAGAGAAATGGATATTCCATATGAGTTTGACCATGCTGGACACCTAATAATGTCAGGTCTCTGAATCTTCATGCGCTTTTGTTTTCTCTGTACATTTATAACTTTGGCTATATATATATAAATTATATATGTGTGTGTGTGTGTGTGTATAATGATTTCCATCTTGAATTTTCATATTTTATATACTGAATTAGCCTTGTCATCTCTAAATACAACCAGAACACCAAATTCTACATTGTAAGGGGCAATGGGGGAATTAAGATAACTTGAGCTTGGTACATAAAGATGGACAAACTTCTATCCTTATCATCTCAGGCTTGGATTTTTGTCCTGCTTGTGTATGTCTTTTGTATTTTTTTTCAAAAATTATGTATATATGTGTGAGTCTGTGCATGTGAGTGTAGGGAACCATAAGAGGCTTTCAACCACCTTTAGAGTTGGAGTTAGTTTAGAGCTGCCTGACACAAGTGCTGGGAACTGACCAAGGGTCCTCTGCAAGAGCACTATGTGCTCTCAATCTTTGAATCATCTGTCCAGGCCCCTTGTTTGTGCATTTCAAGAAGGATTCTAAGTCCATTGCCACTGTGTCAGCTAATATCTCATTCTTCTCGTGAATTACAACTGTGCCTTTCTTAATAAGCAGTTGCATCCCCTTTGGGAAGAATAGAGTCATAGTTTCTACAAATAGACTCATAGCATAGAAGGTAGCTTCCACAGATAAGGAAGCTTCCCTGCTCACCAGTGTGTTCCTGGTCCAGTCCAACAGAGAAGTATTGAAAGCTGAGTAAGTGCATTCACTCACCTTTGTTGAGATTACTAACATTGAACTTTTTATGGTTCTTTTTTTGCCTACTAGTTTATCTCTATTGTTTCAATTTTCTTTATATTTAAAAATTGTTATTAACTCATCACTCATTATTGGCCTTATTTATGTTTGTATTTTTCACTTATTCTTTGTTGTATAATTTACTCCACAGTATAGCCATAGATACTGTCATCCTTGAAGACAAAAGAACACATCATAGCTTGGTTATGATGGCCCTACCTAGGCTACTATTCCTCAGTGCTCTGGCTGCCCCTTTCTCCCCAAACCCCTGCCTACCTCTTCCAGTACTATGTTTAAATAGTCTATTAAGTGATTAGCTTCTCAAAAACTGAGCAGCATGCTGTCTCTCAAGATTCCATGTAACCTTACCTGGACCAGTGCCAGTGATATGGTGATCCAGATGTTCTACACCAGGCTGAATGTAGAAGAGATTGCTTTTCTCTTAAGCATCAGTTCCTGGCAGCATCAAGATAGATGTACCCTGATTAACCACTTATTAAGTGTCAGGAAAATCACCAAATGAATTTCTTTTACAAGATTGCTCTATTTGGAAACTCTGAACTTCCCATTACCATGGAAACTACCAAGATTCATCTGTGAATTATAGTTGATGGGTTTATTTTTATTTGTCTGGTTATATATAATTAATTTTTGTTATACCATATGTTCTTGATATACCATGAAACACTGCTACAATATGCACAGAATTACTTAACCTCTGGCTTTTAAAGGTGGAAGTTGTAGAAGTGTCATGATGGGAGATCTGAATTCTTTTTCTTCCACTATTAAAGCTGGTCATGGCATGCATTATTTTAAAGCTAAATCTATTCTTTACTAATTGTCTTTATTAAAGTCTTGACTTAGTCAAGGGAGTAGCTCAAGTCATTCAGAGTTCAATATCGTGGATCCAGTTTAGTTCAAGCAGTTGTCTCATCTTTTGTATGATACACATTCAGTATTGATGCCTGAGTACTAGGAGAGAAACAGGCCTGTCACAGACATCTGAGTCCTTGTCTTAATCATATTGATGCCACATTCTATCTGTGGCTTATTAAAAGCTTTATGTAGGCAGCATTGACCCAATAACCAGCCTGAAATCTACACTTTTTAATGTATCACTATGTCAAATGATATCAATAATAATAATAATGATGATCATAGTAAGCTGGATATGGGGGCACATGCCTTTAATCCCTATACTCGGGGATTAAACTGGATATGTGCCCCCATATCCAGAGCCAGGAGTATCATTGTAAGTTCAAGGTCAGCCTGGTGGACATAGATTGTTCTAGCATAGCTAGAACTGAGAAATAAATAGAGAGAACCTGTCTCAAAATTCCAGAAAACAAAAAAATGATAACTATAACTATCATCTTCTCATCGTCTCCTATTTATACAGTGAAGCCGATGGTAAGTAGAAAGAGTCTCAGCATAGGCTGCTTACACCATAGTCTCCATCTCTTCTACTTCCTCCAGGATCACAGATGCCTCCACCATATGATCCTCCCATGTTCCTGTTCCCATCAAAGATTCCTATTCTCCATTGTACCGTGGCTAGAAGGTTGTAGAAGAACAGCTGCAGGGTATCAAAATGACAATGTTAAGGAAACTCTTATCTCCGCCATGCATAAATATACACGGATAGAGCAGAAGACCCCTGAGCAGATGCAGAGAGCCACTTTATGAATGGATTGGATTATATAGTAACATTAACTTACTGTGGAAGAAGGATTGTAAAAATTGCCTGCCAGACAGTTTCCAAGCTTTGAAATTTTTATTTCTTTCTAGTGGTCTTTGTAAGAGTGTAGAAGCATTTCTTTTTTGATAATGTTAAATTTGGAAGTTTCAGGTGACCAGCGAAGACTTTTTATTTTTTTTTTTCAGAAGTTTTGAAAAGCTATTAGCCAGGATCATCTTATAATAAGACATAATGTTTTTCCTTTGAAAAAAAATTAAGTCTAAGTATAGAGTTAAGAACTCAAACAAATCAATAGCCTTGCTATATTTAAATGTTAAACAGGCTGAGAAAGAAATTAGGGAAACACCCTTCACAATAGTCACAAATAATATTAAATACCTTGGTGTGACTCTAATCAAGCAAGTGAAAGATCTATATGACAAGAATGTCATGCCTCTGAAGGAAGAAATCAAAGAAGACCTCAGAAGATGGAAAGATCTCCTATGCTCATGGATTGGCAGGCTTAATATAGCAAAAATGGCCATCTTGCCAAAAGCAATCTACAGATTCAGTGCAATCCCCATCAAAATTCCAACTCAATTCTTCACAGAGTTAGAAAGAGCAATTCTCAAATACATTTGGAATAAATAAAAACCCAGGATAGTGAAAAACTATTCACAACAGTAAAAGGACTTCTGGGGGAATCAGCCTCCCTGACCTCAATGTGTACTACAGAGCAGTAGTGATAAAAACTGCATGGTATTGGTATAGTGACAGGCAGGTAGATCAATGGAACAGAATTGAAGACCTAGAAATGAACCCACACACCTATGGTCACTTGATATTTGACAAAAGAGCTAAAACAATCCAGTGGAAAAAAGACAACATTTTCAACAAATGGTGCTGGTTTGACTGGAGGTCAGCATGTAAAAGAATGCAAATTGACCCATTCTTATCTCCTTGTACAAAGCTCAAGTCCAAGTGGATCAAGGACCTTCACATAAAACCAGATACACTGAATCTAATAGAAGAGAAAGTGGTGTGATGGCCTGACACCCCCCCCCCATAGTCCTGGAGACTGACCCACCAACCAAAGAATACACATGGAGGGACCCTTGGTGCTGGCCGCATATGCGGCAAAGGAGGGTCTTGTTAGCCATAAGGGGGAAGAGAGGCCCTTGGGCCTGAGGGTGTTAGATCCCCCAGTAGAGGAGAATGCCAAGGAGGGAAGATGAGAGTGGGTGGGTGGGTGGTTGGGAGAATACCCCTGTGGTAGTTGGGTGAGGGGGGAGGAAATGGGGAGGTTCCAAAGGGGAGAACCGGAAAGGGGAAAACATTTGCAATGTAAATAAAGTATGAAAATTAAAATAAATTTAAAAAGAGAATATAAATAAATAAATAAATTATTTCAGAGAGAGAGAGAGAGAGAGAGAGAGAGAGAGAGAGAGAAGGAGAAGTGGGGAAGAGCCTCGAACACATGGGTACTGGGGAAAATTTCCTGAACAGTACACCAATGGCTTATGCTCTAAGATCAACAATAAACAAATGGAACCTCATAAAATTGCAAAGCTTCTGTAAGGCAAAGGACACTGTAAATAGGACAAAACAGCAACCAACAGATTGAGAAAAGATCTTTACCAACCCTACATCCAATAGAGAGCTAATATCTAATATATACAAGAACTCAAGAAGTTAGACTCCAGAGAACCAAATAACCCTATTAAAAAATGGGGAACAGAGCTAAACAGAGAATTCTCAACTGAGGAAACTCAAAGGGTCATCCAGAGACTGTCCACTTTGGGATCCATCCCATATGCAGATACCAAACCCAGACACTATTGCAGATGCCAAGAACTGCTTGCTGACAGGAGCCTGATATAGCTGTCTCCTGAGAGGCTTTTCCAGAGCCTGGCAAACACAGAGGCAGATGCTTGCAGCCAACCATTAGACTGAACATGGGGTCCCCAATGGAGGAGTTAGAGAAAGGACTGAAGGAGCTGAAGAGGTTTTCAACCCATAGGAAGAACAACAATATCAACCAACCAGACCCCCCAGAGCTCCCAGGAACCAAACCACCAACCAAAGAGTACGCATGGAGAGTCCCATGTCTCCAGCCACATATGCAGCAGAGGATGACTTTGTTGGACATCAATGGGAAAAGAGGCCCTTGGTCCTGGGAAAGCTTGTACCCCTGTGTAAGGGAATGCTAGGGTGGGGAGGTGGGAGTGGCTGGGTAGATGGGTGAGCACATCCTCCTAGAAGCAAAGGGAGGGAGGAGGGTGTAGGGGGTTTCCAGAGAGGAACCAGGGAAGGGGATAACATTTGAAATATAAATAAATGAAATATCCAAGGAAAAAGGAAGTTGTAAGTTTATGATTTAACTAAAATAATTAAAAGGAAAAACAAGTAACTTATCTCACAATTTCTGAGTTATAAATAGTAAGACAAGCTTTAAACTCCTGTCTTTTGAAGTTCTGGCCCTAATATTTTCCTCTGATGTCTTTTCCCTTTAGTGAATTAGCCATGAGGTATTCTTTAATTCCACTGGCAATTCTTGAAATTATATCGCCATAAATTTCTGATAACCACAAAAATCAGCAGTTTACATTCTGACAAAAAGAAAGGTGAAATTGAAATCTTAGTTTCTTCTTAGTAATTGTTTGTATTTTCTTGTTTGTTTGTTTGTATCCAAGCAGGTTATTTCTTTCAAAACATGCTTTAAGGGATAGTAAGTTGACTCCACAAGAAAAAGTTACCTGACTTGCAGCCTAGCCATTGATGCCCAAAACCACCCTCTGACCCTGGCACATGCACCATGGAATATACGCACATACACACATCATACACCGTCAATAATAATGCTAAAAAATTATATATATATTACATTAAACTGTTAGTAACTGTCTAAGAAGTATGTCACAATGCAATGTGTCTCAAGGGACTGACTCGATAGTCCAATAAAACAACTTTTTCCATCTTTATGTGTCAATAACTTTGCTTTTATTATGCCTTTTGTTCTTTCCCTTTTTACTTATTTTTTTTACTAATTGGTTATTTCATTTATTTACATTTCAAATGTCTCCCTTCCCAGTCTCTCCTCCACAAACTCCCCATCTCATATCCCCTCCTCTTTGCCTCTATGAGGGTACTCCCCCACCCATCTACCCACTCTCACCTCACTCCTCCAGCATCCCCCTAAGCTGGGGCCTCCAGCTTCCACAGGACCAAGGGCTTCCCCTCCCATTGATGCCAGATAAGGCCATCCTCTGCTACATATGTAATTGGAGCTATGGACAGGCCCATGTATACTCTTTGGTTGGTGGTTTAGTCCCTGGGAACTCTGGAGGGGGGGGCGGTTAGTTGATATTATTGTTCTTCCTATGGGGTTACAATTCCCTTCAGCTCCTTCATTCCTTTCCCTATCTCCTCCATTGGGTCCCAAATCGCAGTCTGATGGTTGGCTGTGAGTATCTCCATCTGTCTTAGTCAGATGCTTGTGGAGCCTCTCAGAGCACTGCCATACCAGGCTCCTGTTTGGGGGGCACTTCTTGGCATAAGCAATAGTGTCAGCATTTGGTGCCTGCAGATAGGATGGATCCCAAGGTATGGCTTCTTTTCTATGATTCAGTGGTTTATTGTAATGGTTTAGATTGTTCATAGTCTTGTGCTGACTAATACATACCACTCAACAATAATTCTGTCACAAAAGTGTTCTGCAGTTCAGTGACACAGTAATAACACTAAGTGGATGACCTAATGACTGTAAAAATGCCCCAGAAATAAGCCAGCTAGAAAAATGTAAGCATTCACTAGACATAAAAGATAATAAACATACTTTTTCTTCTTTTACTTTGGATTGTTGACTTCTCCTTCTCCCAGTCTATTTTGTTTTAAATGTGGCTGAATGTTGGCTGCGATCTCTCAGTCCTTTAAGATTTAAATAAAATTGAACCAAGGCTTATAACCAAGGTGTCTGGAATAGCGACATCCAGACTGCAAGACCCGAAATTCCTTTAACTTTTATTTCTGCAGAACTTCTCAGTCTCCTAGACAGGCCCATTAGCAATAATGCTATAGAGACTACAGCAATCTTTTAAAATGATATCTTTCTTCTAATTTATTCTGTATGTTAGTGCCATGGTGCACATGTAGAGGTCAGAAGACAACTTGTGGAGGTCAGTTCTTCCCTTCCAACCATGGGTTACTGGAGATTTATCCACTGAGCCATCCCAAGAGCCCTTGGTATATTTTATAAAGTTGCATTTATCTATTTATTTTATATGATGCAAACATTTCATATAATTCTTGAACCAACAGCAAGCAAGCAGGGTGTTTCAAACTTTCCTGAAGTTTTGGTTGCTGGGCTGAAGAGTATAATCATATAGCATATAATTTAAGTTCCATCAATGATAATGAAAACTCTGAACCTTTCCCACTAGCAGATTTTATACCTTGGTGCCAAGGCAAGGAAGAGTGATTCATCCAAGCCTTCAGGGCCTCCTCATCTCTATGGTGATCTAAGAGGCAGAATCCTTGTTGTTTGTGGGTTGTAGTTTGGTTTTGTTTTCATTTGTCTCTGTTTACTTTTTAGTTGATGTTGTTTGTACTTTGTTGGTTAAACACTTACCTAAATTGGTGCTAACAGTATTTTCTTTTAAAAAACAAGACAAAGCGGAAAAAAATAGAACAAAAGGCAACTTAGGACAGTGGTGCCTAAGGCACCAGAATAGTCATAATCATTTGGATTGTGAATGGAACTTTTTCTCTCACCTTGGTCTCTGTCACATTATTTATTTTTATTTTTGACAAGCACACAAATTTATATTTTAACAGTTTGAGTCCATCATTTCTGAATAATATAATGCAGGGGAAGTTATGGATTGCATGGTATAACTAGTATTTGAAAATAACCCTACACACTTGATTAAATTTAATAGCTAGCCTTGTCTGTGGACTAGTGTTCTGTGCACTGTTGTGCCTGATGACCACCCAAATGAAGAGTGATGCTTCTGTGTTCAGGTTGCAACATCATGGTATGCAACTACTGTCACATGAACTCAGCAGACATTTGGAGGCAGACATGGGGGGAAGCATGCAGCAAACATGGAAAGGCCCAGGAATGCTCTGATGAAGACTCTTTGCCTGGGGAAGCTGGGATGGCTCACTAAAAGTCCAGCATCCATGTGACAGTAAGCATAAAATATTTGTGTTTCCCTGGGTAACCTTAAATTGGAGAAAATGAAGGAAAAATTAGAAAGGCTTTCAAGTATTAATCACATCCTGGGTATGTGGAGCTAAATTAATGAGTGAGTTGTGGTTTGGCCTTTGAAGCTGACTGCTGGAGGCTGTGATCTGAATCCCATTGCCATGAGTGGTTTGAGCCACTGTTGGTTTTCATTTCAGCTTCTCCCCAGAGATTGCAGTCCTACTGCTAATACTATTCAAAAGATGAAACTTAGGCAGCAAGGGATTGGGTAGCTTCTTTTAGGTACTTCAGGTAGAAACCGGGGTACACCAGGAACTTCTGAACAAGCTGAGGTTGATATCCGGATGTGATAGGACCGTGGTGAAACTAGCAAACCTAGCTATCTGTGCGAACCAACACCCATCATGGACGGCAAACAGCTGAAGTCGACTGCCTAGGCTGTGGGATCAGTGAATGTTCTCTAGTGTCCTTGCTGTGTGGTTTACGATAAAACGACAGCGATTTGCGTCTGGAAGACAGGAAAGAGAAGTCTCTAGTGCACCAAATCTTTTGTGGAAAAGACTGTTCTCTAGGGGCCTGGATATGACAAAGTTGTTCTCCTGGAGTTGATTAGGCACCTTCTCCCAAAAAGAGGCCATGATCCCAATCTTTCTTTGACCCAGCTCTAGCCAAATATCTCTGAACCTCTCCATCATCTGTGTTCTACCTCTAACTTAAAAGAATTTAAGACTCAACATAATGCTTTCAGATTGTTTTGTTTTGTGTTAACATCTGGTATACCATGATAAACCTCTCAACAGTAAGTTTATGAGTTAGATAAAATAGAAATAATCAGTACCAATTTAAATGACACAACTAACCCAGAAGGAAAAATTTACAAGCTCTCATTTTAGCTGCAAAAATAATCATGAAAGATGTAATTTTTATTCTCTTAAAGTAAGAAACTGGAGCAAAAGTTCCAGGTCAGTCCCTTCTCTCGGCTGTGCCCCACAGTTGATCGTAGACTCAGTGGCAGACAGGTTTAATCTTTTGCAATCATTGCAATATGACCTTGTCAGCTACAAAGTTTATGCTCCAGAGCTGTACAATTGTTAACAAATATTAATAATCTCATAATGTTTAATTAAGTTTAGGACTTTGTGTTGGGCCGTATTCATAGTTATCCTGGGACATACGTGGCTTCCAGGCAACAGGTTAAGCACTTCTACAAGTAGCTTCAAGGCTACTGTTTAACCCAGTAAACACAGGAGATGGAAGCCACCCTTTTGTTTGTTTAAAAATAGTTTTTTCCCATAAAACATATTCTGATGACAGTTTCCTATGACTAATTCCTCTAAGATTTTCCTTGACTGCCCACCCACTAGAATCCACACCCTTTCTTTTTCTCTCAGTATAATATAAACAGGAATCTCAGAAAATAATAAAATAATATAAGACAAAATTAAAAATAAACAAACCAGCATATGATAAAACAAACTACCAGGAGAATAAGAACCAAAGAAAAAGCACAAGAAACACATATAGAAACAGAGACTCACATATTCATGAACACAGAAATAACATAAAAGCATAACATGGAGCCAGGCAATGGTGGCACATGCCTTTAATCCCAGCACTTGGGAGGCAGAGGCAGGCGGATTTCTGAGTTCGAGGCCAGCCTGGTCTACAGAGTGAGTTCCAGGACGGCCAGGGCTACACAGAGAAACCCTGTCTCCAAAAACAAAACAAAACAAAAAAATACCATAACATGGAAAACTATTATATGTTTAAATAGATAGAATGATGGATGATAGATATAAATAGATGCAAAAAACCTCTAATGAAAATAAGAAAAAGTAAAAGAAAGAAATAATGTCAAGACTAAGTATTATGAGGCAAAGAACTTGCAATATGCCACTGAGGTCATTTGTGTTGACCATTTACTGCTGGACATGGAATTTATATGTCAGTGAGGTTTTTATACCCAGTGAGACTCAATTGGGTGGGAAAATTATTTTTCCTTATGAGCTGTTATTAATTAGATAAAGCTTCTTGGTTAGGGATGGGGATTTGTGTCCACTTCCCCTTTCTGCACCAGGATCCTATCTTGCTTATCCCTGACCTGTCTAGTCTTAGGTTCTTAGGCTCTGCTTCTTCCTGGAAGGTCTCCCCTTCTGATGTGCGCCCTTTTTTTGCAAGTCAGGTTCATACAAAAGTTATATTTGACAGCTCTTTTTGACTCCACAGTCTAAAGACAGCAAACAGTCCTTCTTTTCACACAGCAATGATTTAATTGCTGTCATTGGCTGGTTGTTCCCTTACTTGTGGTTTCTTTAGTTCATTTGTTTTCTGATCACATTAGATCAGAAGGGGCTTAGGTCAGTAACAGACCTAAGTCTAGTTTAGTTTAAAGCCCTCTCCACAATGAGGCACACATGCCTGGTAGCATCACCTGGCCAAGAATGTGGGACTAGAGAGATCATAAGTCATATGTGAGAATGACTATTGTTTTTCTAAACAAACACAGTACTAAGCTACCTTCTAATTACCTGTCCTATTCATAGATAAATATAGCTCTCTGTCTTCATCAGAGAAGCTTCTGCCTGCAGTGGGTAACATGAACAGAGACTCATAGCTGACCAATGCACAGAAAATAGGTGACTGGAGTGGACTGTCCAGTCCTAAATGGGACATCTAGATTCCACTTCTTAAAGCTCTTGAGAAAGTATGACCTTACCTAAAACTAGTAGTCATGCAAGATCTAGACAGATAGAAAACAGGTAATTTTGGTAAGGATACTGTATGGGTAACATTTATCATCACAACCACCTTTTCTGAGCACCTGTCATGTAGTAGACACTGTCTTTCTATGTCACCTCATTCAGTTCACACGGTCACTTCTCCACCTAGTTTTGAATATTCTTAGATCTGGAGATTGGGGCTTTCTGCTGAGCTGGCAAAAGATTTACTTAATTAATATTAACATTTTTAAAACAAGTTTTAGTGAATGATGATGTGGGAGTCAATACATTTAAGGAGCCTTTTAAAAGGCTTATGGATTATCTAACTCCTTCCCATCTGTACATTCCATGTCTATACTGTATTGCACATATAAACAACTGATCTTTGGTTTCAACCCAAAGCAAAATTCACTAAGGTGCCTGCCACAAGAATCAGGGGTCACAGGTGCATGCATATACCCCAGAGCCACTTGTGGCTGGAGCTTTCACAGCTGTATGAATGATATTTTACCATTGCTATCAAATGGACAAATATCAGTTCTCTCTGCTACCTATCTGCGTGCTTCCTAAAGTCCTATCTTTTTATTATTGTTATTATTTCTCCTAGTTATTTTGCGAAGAGCTGTGGATTTCTCTCTCCCTGACTTTCCCTGATAAGCGCGCTGCTAAGTGAAATACAATGAGGCTCTTCGTGCAAATTACTGAATAGAGGATGTAGCCTGACATCAGGGTCACGGGTGTTGTTTGCAGTGGAAAGGTAGTTAAATTGAAACAAAAGATTGTTCAAATTAGAGAACACACAAGTTATTGGCTGGGCACAAAGGGTAAAATTATAAATATGCTAATATGCCTTGCTATCATAATATGACTCTGTTGTGAATAAAACATTGAAAATCTATAATTATATTGAATATTGTAGACACAGTACTTTTCAACTGTGTGTCTGCTATTTGACTGCATTTTGAATTTTCATCATGACAATCACAATACAGGGAAGAAAAAGTACTAGTCTGGCTGATTTTGTCATTGTTGCTTTTAGCCGACAAAACACCTCTGTAACATTTGGGATCTTTTAAGAAAAAGAAAGCGCTGCAGTCCATTTTTTTCTTAATGAAAATCACTCTGAGTCGCCATAATTTTTTCTGTTTTTCTGATTTGATGTAGTATACAAGTCTAGGAGGTTAAGAAGTAGGAATGGGTGATGGTTTATTGAGCACCTGCTTACCGTATGATGATTTATTGAGCACTGGTGTACTGTAGGCACCACATTTACATGTGAGCTCCTTCAGTGCTCACACTCACTTTTCCACCCTGGTCTGATTTAAGGACACTCTCAGCGAACTCTGAATGATCAACTTGCCAGATATCAAATAACACTTGTCAAAGCAAGAACCGTAACCAAAGTGTGGTTGGAAAGGCTCCTTAGGTCAAATGACCCTCGGAGAAACTCACATACCTGAAGCCTAAGAAAATAACAAGTGGTCAAACAAGTGTGTACAGGAAAGGTTATGGGAACAAGTTCTCAATGCTTCAAGTGTTATCCTCCTCCTCCTTGTCCTCCTCCTTGTCCTCTTCCTTGTCCTCCTCCTAATCCTCCTCCTCCTCCTCCTCTTCCTCCTCCTCTTCCTCCTCTCTCTCCCTCTCTGTCTATGGGGAAGGAGAAGGGGAGGGAAGGAGAAGTGGAGGGAGAGGGGAGTATATAAGCTCATGTGTATGGAGGTCAGAAGCGATCCTTGTGTATCTTCCCCAGTTCCTCTCTCATTCTCTGCTTTATTTTATGAGAAGTTCTCCCTCCTTCCCTCCCTTCTTTCTTATTCACTGATTCACCAAGGATACTTCTTATCTCTGCCCCCACTTCCCAGCTTTGGGATTACAAGCATACACCATGCCTGGTTATTACACTGGCTCTGTGGGGTGAACCTAGTTCCTCATGCTTGTGCTCCAAGAAGTTACCTACTGAGCCAAGTACTTGGATCAAGCTGGAACTTAAAGGCCTATTACAAAAAAATGTGGTTCCAGGTTCTGCTTCCCCTCCCAGGGTATCCAGTCCACTGACTTGGAGAAGGCAGGGTAAAATCTAGAATAAGTGAAGTCTGAAGTCTGTAATCTGCTTCTTCCCTCAGGAGCATCAGGTGCTGCCATCCATCAGGCCATGAGGGGATGAAGCAGAGTTCTGGTCTGGTTGGCAGCAAGTTGTGGGGTGAGAATATCTTCCCTGACAATCTTTAATGAAGCAGCTTTCTGAGATGATCTTAGCAGTTTGTACTTTTTTACTGGGGATAGGCTTGTATGGAAACACTTTATTCAAGGTTAACCAAGGGTTATAAAGTTTTGGGGAGGGGTATAAGAATACCCAGGGAGGGAAAAGGTTGGTGGGTGAAAGCTAAGATGCTGAGATGCCTCATTAACATGGAAAGGCATTTTAGGTGCTGTGCTAAGTGACTGACTACTTGTGCCCACCTGACTGGGGAGTCTCCAGGCTATGTGCTCCATGGCAGGTACAGAAACAGAGAGGGAAGTAGCACCACTCCTGTCAGTCTCACCTTTTAAGATTTTTGGGATTTGAGCATACTCCACCTCACTAGTTCTATGCCAATCTCTCTGGTGGTATATCCCACATCCCCCACCAGAAATGATACTACTCTTCACAACAATTCAGTTAAAATATGGCTTGTAGTGTATTATCCAGGAAACATGCCACAAGATGGGTGCCCAAGATTTGTGGACTCCTGTTTGGAAGCTTTTCCTAATGAGTGAAACATGGTATCACTTCTCTGAATGACAGCTTCTAATGCATTTTGACAGCACCTATCCTAAGGAATTATTCCTTATAAAAAGAACCATCTCTTCATAAGTACAGGTAAGGAAGGCTTACCATCTCTGTTCAGCATTACACTCTTAAGCTTCTGCTCTGAGAATCACACCCAAGACCATGGCATTACTCAACCTCTCCTAGACACCTCCCATGTTCTTGCCCTTGAATAGCTCTTCCTCATTAGTATCCCTGAGATCAGGGTCATCTACTACCACCACCCCCCATCAGAGAGTCTTTCCTATGAGTGTAGGGTTGGACCATCATCCCCTGAGATAAACCATTATACCTGGCTCAATTTCTTTGACTTCATAAATCTCACAGACTTTGTACACAACTTGTTCTATAGTGAAGCAGAGTAGCGAATCTTAGTCTCAGTCTTTGCCGCCAGTGCTGCTCTTGACCCAAGCCTTGGCTACTGAAAAATAATTACAGGTTTTTGAAGCCCCATCTTTCTGCATACTAGAAAAACTAGCTGCAAAATATCCTCTCCATCCCCAAATTAACTCAGGTGTGACTTGCATATGTCCCTAAAATTTACCTAGGACATGAACAAATGTGGACCCTCTAAATCTCCATTGTATGTGTCATAGATTATAAGCTGAACTGGCCCCAAGGACCAACCTGGACAAATACCAGTATTCTTGACCCACCCAAGCATTAGTCTATCTTCTCTTCTTCACCTAAGCTTTACCTGACCCTTGAACTTAAGCAGGAGACGATGAGCATCTTTCATAAAGAATAGGTGGCCCTAAGCTGTCATCCATGAATACTGATGGCATGCCCAAGTCACTAATCTATTGGCTTTTCTCACACTTTGCTATAGAAAACAGCACCTTTCTACTTGTTAAATAAACTGAGAGGTTGAAGTCTGACCATTTGTCCTTCTGTAACTCTCAACCCTCAACATTCTACTAATGTTTTCAGATAAATCTGAAATACTAATGCATTTTAAAAGTCAGATGCTTATTGCCATTACTCCTTAAAAATTTTCATAAGGAAATGGATAGAACCTCACAAAGTATATTCATTCAGAATATGATTATTTAGTTGGTCAGTTGAGTTAATCTCAACTTCTCTAAGACACAAATATCATTGATGAAGATTTACAACAAATCAATGTTTTACCCCAAATACCCATGAGGTTGTATAAATAGTAATATATTAATATAGTAACCCAATCATGATGGTACATGGAGAAGGATTAAATATCAAGATTGGATTAGGCTGCACAATCTTATTTCAAAAAACTCACAAATAAAACCAAACGAACTTTCTGGGAATGGAAGTATACTGTGTAGCTCAGTGGTGGAAGGCTTGCCTAACATGCCAGAGGTCCTGGGTTCAATCTCATAGTTACAAAAACAAACAACAACAAATAATTAGCTTTCCTTGTATTTTAAAGAGAAGTAGGAAGGGTCAGTGTACAAAGCCAGGAGCTTGTCTGCTAGACTTCCATAAGTTATAGGTACCTACAGTAGCTTTCATTACATTTTGTAGCAAAGAACACAAAGCAGAAGCTAATTCAAATAATTCAAGTGTGTAGAAAAGAACAGAGCTCCTAATCCAAAATGATATTTTAGTTGTATACCAGATTTTTGATCTGGGACTGTATGAGCTTTACTATATGAGTCACAGGCTGAATAGTCAGGCTTCATTATGACATTAAGTAGAGAAGTCTGTGGAAGCAGCTGTTTATGGAAAAGCAACCCACCTGGCCTACGGGTATAACACTGAGAGTCCATGCTGGGAAGACTCACACTCAATCTCACCATTTTGCTCCCTTTTTCGTGATTCTTCAAGTTGTTCTTTTAATGGACACTGGCTATCCCAAACACCACAACTTCATACTCAAAAAAAAAAAAAAAAAAAGTAAATGGCAAAAGGCAACAGAAGCATTTTGTGTATTAATCTGAATATATCTCTGATAGCTTCTTCCTCAGATGTCTTCTTCTGTTGCTTGATTCCGTTCTCTTCCACCTCGGATAGAACTATGTCCCTTGGGGCAGTAACTGATCTCTGCAGGTGGTGGACTCTTGAGGTTTGAATATGAAATATCTCCCCATTGGATTTGAGCCCTTGATTGACAGTTGGTAGCACTATTTGGGAACGGGAGCATCTAGTAGGCAGAGCCTCATTGGAGAAAGTGAGAACAGGCCCACTTTTTGGTTACAGTCTCCTAACTGCAGGTGCACTATGACCAGACAACCTCCTACTTCGGCTACCAAATCTTCCCTGCCAAGATAGGCTATATTCTCTCAGAGTACAAGCTAAAACAAACCTCTACTTCCTTAATTATCTTCTTGCAAGATATTTTGTCACAGTAATGAGAAAAGAAACTATTAAAAAGAGGCCTGGTTAAGACCCTATATCTCATGTGTAAGTGTCATTAGTGTTAACGCATGAACAATATAAGATCCTGTTTCATGAGCCTGTTGCAAACATTTAAACAGATAACTGTGCAAAGCTCTTAGGTGTTCTGACAACCTAATAAACCATAACAAATGAGTGTCTATAATGTGCCCTCTCATGCACTGAGCAAATTGTATTTCTGGTAGGGAATAATCAAAGAATTTCTTGTTGCCAAGAGCTGGACTTCTTGATTATGACCATCTTACAATGTATACAATAATGGGTTTATTCTGAAAGCTTAGACATTTAATCTGAGTCCCATTGTTTGCAGTTACCTGAAGAATGTGCACTGTCTTCTTTGAGCAGGGTTTCTCATGACTGAAAACAGCTTTGACTCTACTTCATATCTTTATGGGACTCAACTGAAGCAATCTCCCTCAGCCAAGTTTCTAGAACACTGCTCTACAGTAGCAGTTACAGTAGTGCTTGCCAGTGGTTAACATTCTAGGTTATCCTGATCAGTCTTCTCTGGACAAATTGCTACAAATCAATGTTAGTTCCACAGTGTTCCAGACTAAAATTCTTAGTATTGTTTTCTCTAGGTTTGAGATAGGCAGAACTCACTCTGTATAGTCATAATAACCTCACTAGTCAGCCACCCTACCATTTTAGTTTAGACTTGGACAAGGGTTATCCGAGGTAGTTTTATCTCTCAAGCTGATACAACTTAAAGGCATTTGAAAGGATGCCAGTTGGGAGATTGCCCAGATTAGAGTAGTCTGTGGCCATGTCCTTTTAAGAAATTGTCTTAACTGATGATTCACGTGGGAAGCCCCAGCCCACCAAGGACAACACCATCGCTGTAAAGGTGGCCTTTTGCTGTCCAAGAAGCTAAATAGACTCTACCCAGATAGTGAGCCAGAATGAGTGAGCCTGCAAGAGTCATTCCTCCACTGTTTCTGCCTTCAGGTTCCTGCCTTGAATAACTCTGCTGTCTTCCCTCAGTGATGTCCTTTGACCTATAAATGTAAGATTAAATAAACCCTTTCCTCTCCTAAGATGTATTGGTTCAGTTTTTATGACAGCCATAGAATGAAATTAGGACTAAAGCCTTTTAAATTTATTTCAAACACAACAGCTCTGTTAAGTTTCATTTTCTTGGCTTTGGTCTAGCATTATAACCTATCAAGTTACTGAGGTAAGGGCTGAAAAAGAAAATCTGCAGAAGAAATTTTAAAAGATGAGCTATTAACAAAAATCTAAAGAAGAGCAATGCAAGATGAAACGGTTCCAAAATCAGCAGATGTGTTGGCTGATTTTGGGAATCTAGCACCGAATTTGCTGAGACACCAGAGTTCAGTGCCAGCATGTTCACAGTAAGTTCTAGATCAGCCTGATTTACAGAGTAAAATCTCATTTGAAATAATGGTCCTAAAATAAACGTAGAAGATTGATTATTCTGTGTGTGGGTGTGTGTGTGACATAAAACTAAATAATAATTAGGACAAGCTGAGGGTATGACTTCTTTTAGCCCCTGTTTAGATGTATGATAGTCAACACCTGCAATGAAATAGTCATTGTTAGAGGTAAAATAACACTCACCAGAAACATGTCCTCTTTAAAGCAGAATGTCTCTCAGCAAAGCCATTTGTCTCTTTCATGACTCCAGTATGGATTTTTCAGTAGCTTTAGATATGCCAGTCAAGCAGAAGGGAACATAAAAATAAACTGAACTTGACCGTGTTCTCTGTCCCATATTAAACAATAAAACTGAATTATGCTTCTTTATGTCTCCAGCTTGCCTATAATCACTTTTATTTATGACATACAGTTTGGAAAGGAATTCAAAATACATAAAATACTTTCAAAGAATTAAACAGTTGAAAACTTATTAGATTTTCATCATGATTTTTACTATACATGTTTTATATTTATGTTCTTAAATTTCATATAAGTCTAAAGGGATTTTTCTATGTAATTAATGCCTATCTCTACCTAATAAAATCACAGTAAAAGTCATCACTGCTAGTCCAGTACCCTTCCCTCTAAGCTCAATTTGAGTAATCTGAGGTACCTTACTATAGTAAAATGCATTGATACTGGCTAATACCTTGTTGTTTAGAGAGATGCCCCCTGCTCAGTTACAATTAAAATTAAAAGAAGAGCGAGGGAATTGCTACTCTTATTAATTTGTTAAATTATTTGATTTATTTTCACTATTTTGTAATTAATTAATCAAATTGGTTTGGGTAGCATGCATTTTATGGCACCCATGTGGAAGTTAGAGGGTAACATTTATAAGTTGATTCTTTACTTCCACCATGGTTCCAGAGACTCAGGTAGTCAGCCTTGGCAGAAAGCCATCTCTCCAGACCTTAAATAGTTTTATTTTATGGTACCAGAGCATGCCCAAGAAACGGTATGTTTATGAGTAGATCATTATTGATATCCTGTACTTAGTGTTAGCATATGAAAATAGGGAACCCTTCCATGAAACAAGTGGGTATTTATTGTGGTTCCCATAGGTTAAATAAATGTTTGAACTCTTCCCTTGGTCTCCAGGTGGCGGCACTGTTGGAGAGGATCATGCCATCTGTAGGACACTGAGGCTTGCTGAAGAGAGTTGCTGACAAGACATGAACCCGAGGGTTCAGAGCTGAGCCTTATTCCTGTTCACTTTCTGTTTCTCATTGTTTTAGTTAAGGTTTCAATTGCTTCAACAAAACAGGCTGATGAAAAAGCAGGTTGGGGAGGAAAGGGTTTATTGAGCTTACACTTGTACATTGTCATCTATCATGGAGAGGAGGCAGGACTGGAATGCAAGTAAGGCAAGAACCTGCAACAAGAACTGATGCAGAGGGGTGCTACTTACTGGCTTGCTTAATCTGCTTTCCTGCAAAACCCAGAGCCACCAGGCCAGGAATGGCACCATGCACAAAGGGCTGGATCCTTACCCACTAATCACTAATTAACAAAATGCTCTGAAGGCTTGCCCATAGCCCAAGTTTTTAATTGATGTTTCTTTCTCTCAGATGACTATAATTAGTGTCAAGTTGACATAAATCTAGCTAGCACAACTGACCCTTGTCACACTTGACACACAAATATATTGCGTTTAAGCCACAGCCCTTCCTTTCTTGTTCATCATACATTAACATATCACAATGTAAAACATATTACAAACTTAAAATGTCCCACAGCCTTTACAAATTCAAACACTTTAAAAGTTGTCTCTTTAAAAGTATCATCTCTTTTAAAATTCCTCATAAAACACCTAAAATCTTTCCTTTGTAGACTCCTGTAAGTACCTTCTTACTTCATGATAGAAGACCCAGGCAAAGTTACAATCTAAACATGTAAAACCAAACTCCTAATAGTGTAAATAATGGGTGTCCAATGTGTGGGACCCTCTCATGATCTACTGAACTGTATCGGTTTAAGTCAGTTTTCTGGTTCATACCTCTGGAGCACACAACGTTTGTCTCCCAGGCTCTGACTGATTCCACGCCACAGCTGCTGCTGGTCTTGGTGGTCGTCCTGTGGTACTGGCATCTCCAGCATTCTGAGGTCCTCTGCTGCAACTGGACTGTACTTTTATCAATAGCCTTTCCTAGGCTTTCTTGATGGTGCTAAGCCTCAATTTCTCTGCATTGGACTTTCAACTACCACTGAGATGGTCCCCTTGCCAATGGTCTCTCTTGCTCTCTCACAGTACCAAGCCTCAGCTGCTCTCCATGACCCCTTCATGCATTCAAAACAGTACCACCTGGGTGACTCTTGCACTACCAAGCCTAGCTGCCAGCATGAGGTACCTTTGCCATGTCTGGAATACAGCTTTTGTGGGCTGATTCTCAGGAAACACTTTCCAGAAGATTTTAATGATGCTTGTCTCTTCTTAGCCAACATTAAATTCACAAGCTCCAGCTGACCAGCATTGAGTAACTCAGCAAAGCAAAGGTTTCACTTTAGTAGTTCTGTTATCTTGTTAATCACAACCAGTTTTTCAGCCTCTGCTAACCAGAATCTTAATTCAAATTAATAAACATCCGTGATATAGTCTTTAAACTTTCTTACCTTCCAAGATCCTACACAATAGTTCAGAGTTCTTAACACTCACTCAATGGCTTTTCTAGCCTAAAGTTCCAAAGTCTTTCCACAATCTTCCCCAACACAATATATGCAATACCCCTCACTATCCTGGCATCCTGGTATTGTTACATTGAAATGTTGTGAGCAAAAAGCAAGTTGAGGAGAAAAAGTTTTTGGGGGAGATTATACTTCTATGTTGTAGTCCATCAGTGAAGGAAGCCAGGACAGGAACTCAAACAGGGAAAGAACCTGGAGACAAGAGCTTATTCAGAGACTATGGAAGGGTACTGCTTACTTGCTTCCCTTTCATGGATTGTTCAGCCTGCTTTCTTATAGAACCCAAGACTACCAGTGCAGAGATGGTACCAACCACAATGGGCTTGGCCTTCCCCATTTATCACTAATTACAAAACTGTCTACAGAGGTGGTGATCAATCTGTAGGGCAAAATCCCTTTCACAGGGATTGCCTAAGACCATCAAAAACCACTGATATTTACATTATAATTCATAGAAATAGTAAAATTACAGTTATGGAGTAGAAACCAAAATAATTTTATGGTTGGGAGGATCATCACACCATGAGGAAGATTTTCAGCATTAAGAAGGTTGAAAAACACTGTTCTCCACATTGCCCCGAGTACGACATTATGAAGGCGTTTTCTCCTCTCTGATGACTATAACTTGTGTCAAGTTGATGTAAATCTAGCCAACACACTCATCTGTAGTACGGTGTAAACAATTGGCTTCCTGCTTCTGTTACCATGAAGTCGTGATGGACTG
The DNA here is from genome assembly GCA_019843965.1 of Rhynchomys soricoides. Taxonomy (NCBI): domain Eukaryota; kingdom Metazoa; phylum Chordata; class Mammalia; order Rodentia; family Muridae; genus Rhynchomys; species Rhynchomys soricoides. The sequence continues at coordinate 2,942,015 of JADRCH010000255.1, forward strand.
TGTCCTTTCAGATTTTAAGCCAAAATAAGCCCTTCCTCCAGCATGATTCTCTTGTTAGATATTTTATCATGGCAATGGAAAGGTAACGGATACTGAAGACTATAGACAAGTCCTGAGATTCTACTCATGAAATCATTTTATATTTCATTATACAGCCAATATCAATGCATTTAGAAACAGCCCTTTTAAACGCAGAGTCTCCAAGGTGGTGACTTATGTGTGGGATAATTATGTTTATTTCATGCTAACTAGCCATATGTAAGAACCCCGAGTTCAACAGATTTAGATCACTGTGACAGGAAGAACAGAATCCATTTTTCCAAAACATTCCAAGTTATTAAATATATTGCAGGAATCAATTTCAACATTAACACAGGAATGGAAGCAAGGTTTTAAACCTCACATGTTATATATTCATAACTTTTCTCTCTTATGAGTGACTATGCAAAATACTTTAAAATTACCTAGGGCTGATGTTTCTGTTTTAAGTTATCAGAACTAACGTTAATCTGAACACAAAAGGCAAAAATATTGAGAAGAAGATTTTTTCTTTGAAAGAAATATTATAAATAAACCTGAGTTTATCCTTCTAGTGAAGTTTTTTTATTTGATTCAGAGTATAACTGTTTTCATTGATACAGCTAAATATTTTAATACTAGTGTTGGTGACTTAGGGCTTGGTCTCATTTTAATTATAACATATTAAAATGGTTTTTTAAAATTTTATATGCTTAAATAGTATATTCTGGTTTCCACCACCCTTGTCCTCTGTTAGCTCCCTCCCAGATTAGTATTAACACCTACAAGTCCCTTTCTCAGACATGTGTATCTTTGTTTTGTTTTGCCATTGCCATCTGTGTGACCATAGGTTTGTAGCTATCTATTAGAGCATGGCAGGCCTATCAGTGGATACACAATTTGTTGAGGTTTGGTCTATTGCTATGTATTGCAATGTTAAATTCTATACAGGAAGGTCTAGGCCTATGCGTGACTTTCCATGTTTACAAGCTTTTGTAATGAAAACCTTGTTCCTTGATTTAAAACTATTGGTTAAATAAAATTAGTTACAGCCAATTACTGGAGCAATTAGAGGTAGGTGGATCAAGAGTAACCTGGTTGGAGCAGGAGAGACCAAGGAGGAAAGAGGAAAAAGGAGAAGGAGAAGGAAGCCACCATAAGGGGAGAGGAACCATGAGCAAATGGCCAGGAGAAACAGCAAGTATCAGGGTGTACCGCTGAGGATGTTGCCAGGCTGACAGAAGACTAGATTAGGGGTGACCCCCAGTAATTGTCAAAGACAATTTTATTTAACCAATAGTTTTAAATTAAGGAAATCGTTTTGCACAGCAAACACTTGGAAGCATGAGAAGTCAACTGTAGGCCTAGAGAGCTGAAGAGAATGTCTGTCCATCCTCAGAATCCACCAGTTTTACTGATAGTTGGTACCCATGTAATTAAGAGTTTCCTTCTGGGGTGCTTTAACTGCAGTAAGTACTGGTCACCTACTTTGCTAATGCTCACAGAGTTGCTTATTGAACAATCTGATTTTCTTTTCTGTATCCATTACATGAATATCTCTGCAAAGGTTGTGATCTTTGTTCCATGAGGCATCTTGCAAAAGAGTAAAGGGCCATTGTTTGTCAAAGGTATGTGAGAAAGCATCTATTATGTAGAGACTCACAAGTATCACAAATGTTACACTGTTTTGTCAGAAAACAGTAATTCTCCATTTAGGATATATGGATAACCATTTGCAACCTCAGAAACTGTGCACTGAATTAACTGTCCATAATGTCCTGCATCCTTATCTATGTAATTAAGCCACAAAATAGTATCTTAGTTGCTGTTTTACTGCTGTGAAGAGATGTGGTGATAAAGACAGCTTGTAGGAGAAGGCATTTAATGGGGGCTTCCTAACAGTTTCAGAGGTTTAGTCCATGATCATCATGGGCTAGAGTGTAGAGTGTGTGGCATCAGGCAAGCAGACACTGAGCAGTAGTTGAGCGGTTACATATAGATATGAAGACAGGGGAGAGAGAGAGAGATTTAGCACAGAGTAGGCTTTTGAAACCTCACAGTCTACCGCCATTGACACACCTCTTCCAATAAGGCCACACCTTCTTAAACCTTCCTAAACAGTTCACCAACATGATCCTATGGAGGCTATTCTCATTCAGACCATCACAGATAATTTCTCTTAAATACCCTTCCCAGCTTTCTGATCATATTTACATAACCTCACAAGTAATGGCACCATTAAGTTCCATGTGACCAGAATGGTCCTGATGTAAATAGAACAAGATGTAGAGCCTGGTCCTAGTCCTCACCCAAGGACCTGGGAGTGTCTAGCAACAAAATAGACTATAGATGGAGAAAAACAATGAACCATAAGGCTTAAGGAAGATGACAGAGTTTTATAATATGTGAATAAAGAAGATTAACTGAAATTCTATATCACTTCAATCTGTTCTTATCATTTCAACCAAAATGCTACTACTACTCCTCCTCCTATTTAATGAATTAAGATGGATAACCGACAGTCAAACAATAGACGGCCAAATACAACCTCATTCAGTACCAAAAATAAATAAATAAATAAATAAATAAATAAATAAATAAATGGTATAGGCCTAGGACGTTAAACCTATTGAAACAATCTAACTTGTTTTAATTGATATTAACAGTCTAACTAATATGATAGCATAAGGCAGATGTTGATTATGAAAAGCACTGATGGGAAATATGAAACAAAAATGGTGATTATATAAATAAAAGCCATTTGGAGTTTAAAAACCTATGACTAATTATTATGCTAATACGGAAAATAATTTCTAAGCCCTTCATTCTAAAACCTATGAAAGTTGCTAGAAATTTCTAAAATTATTAACAGGCTTCTTTGCTGTAATGTAACACCTTCAGTGATCATAGAACAGAAGATATTTTGTTCCTTGCTGTTGCAAAACGGTGTCCCATGTAATAGAAATAATGTGCAACTATGCCATTGTGAGTTGGAGCCTTCAAAATATCTCTCTCATGTTTATAAAAGGTGAACTGCAATACCTACCCTCATTTCTTAGTATATTAAATAATCACACAGTACTTTATTTGTTAAATATTTACAAGTTACAGATACAAAAACACAAATGCGATAATGTTTGGTCTCCTAGATATTTGCCTGTCAGGTATTTTTATACATCCTTGTATAGGGTGTATAGGAAAGATGTGCAAAATTGATATTTATATAACAGTTTCTATGTGAGTGGTTCTCAACCTGTGGGTCATAAACCCACAGAGTAGGGTGTAAGATATTTATATTTACAGTGCATGACAGTTGTGAAGTAGCAATGGAATGTTTAGGGTTGGAGGTCGCCACAAGATGAGGAAATGTATTAAAGTGTTAGAGTATTAGGAAGGTTGAGAAACCACTGTTCTATATCGTGGTACCAAACAAACACTGAAATTCTGTCCCTCAGAAGCTCTTGATCATTTGTACAAAGAGTACAAGAAAAGTTTTATGGACCCGAAGTTGCAAGGTTGTTCTCATGTTTGTTTTCTTCTGGGAGTTTGTTGACCTGGTGTTATACTTATATATGTCTCAATTTTAAACTCTGTGTGTGTGTGTGTGTGTGTGTGTGTGAGAGAGAGAGAGAGAGAGAGAGAGAGAGAGAGAGACAGAGACAGAGAGACAGAGAGAGAGAGAGAGAGAGAGAGAGAGAGAGCACTTTTACAATAGTGGGTTTCCATGTGGTTCTAATGTTTTAAATCACATATTTAACAAAGAAGTCATTTCTATAACATTTAAAGAACTCTTGGAATCAACTAACAAAAAAATAAACAACACATTTTTGTTGTGTAAAAGTATTAAATAGAAACTCCACTATGTGATGCCACACACACACACACACACACACACATACACATGCACACACATGCTCACACATGCACAGACACACAAATTAATTCACTATCCTTACTCATTTTGAAAGTAAAAATTACAACCTAGATGAAACTTCACAAAGGAAGTATTATGATGGCAAAGTTTTATTCACATTTATAATCATAAACTTAATCCAGCTAGAATTGGAGTGGAACATGGAAAACATGGAACCCAAAGAACTTCATTGAGAGCAGAGATTGCAGGGCACTGTGAGCAGATGGGGTTCGGGGATTCTCCTAATCTAGAGAAGGAATGGTATGGTGGGCAAGATGCCTCATGTCGAAAGAATTAGAGTTGTCCACAGTGAGAAATGGTGATCTTCTTACTGGTCTTGCAATTCCTGTACCCATAATGGTCCAGGGCTTCCAGGATACTCATGCCCACTTTCACCTTCCCAAAGACTGTATCTTTGACATCCGGCTGCTCAGTCTTGCCAGTGCATATAAAAACAAAAACAAAAACAAAACAAAACAAAACTGGGAACCATTTGTGTTTGGCCTATCATTTGTCAGGACAACATTCCAGAACCTGTATGCTTCAGGATGATGTCCTCATCTTCAATTTTCTCTCCTAGATGGACCTGTTGCCCGGGCCATTATGGTGTGTGAAGTTGCACTCCAGGCACGTGAATCCTGAGATAGTTTTGTGAAAGGAGGAACAATTACATTCAAATCCTTTCCTTGCAGTGCTCAGAGCATGAATGTCTTCTGCTGTCTTGGGAACTTTACTAAGAGCTCAAGGGAGACTTGCTCCAAGGACTCCTTCCTTATCTGTTCTGATGTAGAACAACACTGTGGGATTGACCACAGCTGCAGCAAGCTGTAACATGGTGGCAGTGGGTCTACAAACTCTGTTTGGCAACTTCTTAAGATGTTTAATATGTGCCTGTTATAAGGTGGAGTCATCTTACTTCTAGGTATTTCCCCATAGACATGAAAGCTTATGCTTATCCTAAGACTTATACATGCTTACAGTGTAACAGACAGAGGAATGAATGAGTTTAAATGTCCATTAGAATAGAAATGTACAAGCAAATTGAGTAATAATGATACAATTAAAACCACTGAGCAATAAAAATTTATTATAGATAGGGTTGGAGAGATTGTTCAGTGCTTAAAAGTATACATTGCTCTTGTGTCACCTTTCATTCATGCATAAGTACATGTGCACGCGCACAGACACACATACACACACAAACACACATACACAAACCATAAAAATAAAATAAAACTGTTAAAATATAAAGAATAGATTTAAAGAACAGAATTAAATTTTCATGTTCTTTTACATGTAATAGGGAAAATATTACATGCCAATGAGATTTCTGGTCTCAAATGAAAAGTAGACCCACACAAAAGCAATAACCAGGACTGATCTCTGACCTCCACATATACATTTATGTGCACCCATGAGAACATACAGATCACACAAACACACACATACATAGACTCACGCACACCAGTAGTTTTTGTTCTAGGAACTCACCAAATAAAAAACTAACTAATAGTATGTGTTAATTTTAGTAGCTTAGGTCTACAGCAAAATCAATAACTGCCTGTGCCATTGGTCAATATGGAAATATATAGGGGTATAAGAAAATTTATATTAAAGTGAGTTATACTAAAAAAAATCAAAGCACACATTTTCCCAATTTGGAATTCATATTTATGTAGGTTATGAGTTAGACTTCCATCTTGACAGATTTAAGCAGTAATTTGTTAAAACGTGAGATGGCATGAAATGTATTTATTGACATTTCAAATTACAGCATTTTCAAGGAGAAAGATATCTAATTTTAAGCCACTGAAACCAGCATGATGCAGTCATATATTTCCTGCTGAATAGCAGTCACTCATATGTGGGGTCTATTTATAGCAATTACATAGAATGAGAGTACTACACACAAAAATGTGATGTTATATAGACAAGAGGTTGCCATCATGATTCTTAACATGCTACACTTCTATTTGAAAATGCCAAGTAATTCTATGATGTTTCAGTATTTAATAATTGTGCCAGCTTAATAAAAACATGTGAAATCATTATTTCCTGACATGAATGAAGTCGGCTTCTCCAGCAGTATTTGAATAGGCAATTCAATGAGGAGCCTCAAAAATGCATTAAAACCAGGTCAGCTGTTCCGCACTTCCTACAATACAACCACAGTTCCATGAAGGGTAATCTTAAACCATTTTTTAGAGCAGCCTGTACATCTTTATCTTGAAATTCCAAATGTTTCAACAATAGACAATTGTTAAGAAGTAGACAATTATTTTTTCAGCACCCACTGATTAATGACTTAGCATATGACAAGGAAAGGAGACTGAGAACAAAGGCATCCATTATAATAATGCACAGGCATTAAACCGTCTTCATTAATAGGATCTTCTGAATTCGGCTCAGCCTAAAGCCAAACATGCCACGGAGGAAGTTGGGTGGTAAGAATTGGAAGCATATTTCGAAACTCGCTTGATAAGAAGATTAAATGACATCACTGTCGTCTACTAAAATTCTTCCTCACTCCTTCCTGTCTCCCTACTCTCTTCACCCTTTCCCTCTCAAGCTTCCTGTCCCCACCCCAGCACACACAATGTTAACCCAGTAAGAATGATTATAAAATAACATTTTAAATGGTACAAGAGATTAATATTTTTAAACTCGCAGGCTTGGCTGTCATTTGCATTCAGAAGATGGGTATTTAGTATAATTGCAGTCTTTTCAACCAAAAATGCAATATAGCAATAGAGAGGTGATACTGGTTGTGTCATTTGAGTAACCTCACCCACTGGGTAATTTATGTAATCATAGCAGGGAAGATAAAGCTTTTGAAAATGAGACTCCCCCCCCCCCCCAGTGTTTAGACACTGAGATTGGTTGGAAGAATTCTTGCTTCTGACAGAACAACTGAGAAGTGTGCTATGATTAGCATGTCACTCAACCTTTACCAGAGTGCTATCGGGACATTGCTCAGATACATGATCAAATACATATGTATATACGCTGGTCAGTTCCTCTGCTTCTTCCACGGTGACTGTAATATAAATAGCCCATTTCACAAATCCAAACAAAGCAAACATGGTCATCTTTATATCAAATCACTGTGGGATTTGGTACTTTTCAGATCTACCCCAAGCAATCTGATTGAATGGAAAACAAAAATACCATCAACTTTTATAATAACCACAGGAGGTAAAAGCTACAGACAATCCCATTCTACAGAAGAAAATGAGCTTTAGGGCACTTGAGTCTCACATAATGCCATGGCTTTTTAATATGGACATCATAGACAATTTGAAATTCTGTGTAACTTAGGTGAGTTGTCTTTTATTTCGTCGGAGCAGCCATAATCTATATTCCAGTTTGCTATCACCACTCTTAGAATAGTATTTTCCATTCTTCCTAGCCATTTATTCTTAGTAGATAACCAACATATCTTTGGGGAGCAAAGGTAGGCAGCCTCTCCAGAAGGCTGTTTTGATCTCTGCTTCTTGGAGTGTATATATATATATATCAAATGGGATGAACAGGGAGTGAGAGAGGGGTGACACTTCCTGAAAATGTAGGATATAGCACTATTTGATAATTATAATGTTTTTAACCTCTGTAACAAGTCTGTGAAATCTTATCATCATATTATACAGATGAGAAGATCCAGGCCAACAAAGCACAAGATGTGTATATGAAATTGGAATGTAGGCATGGAGGGCAGAAGACCAGGTCTTCTTTGCTCAGAGTCTATCCTTCCACTCCAAAAAAAAAAAAAAATGAGATTTTAGTGTGTGTGTGTGTGTGTGTGTGTGTGTGTGTGTGTGTTACTAGCATAGTATGGAACTCTTAAACACATCAGATTGCTGCTTACTAGGAGTTGTTGGAAGATTAGTAGGACTAACAATTTATATTTTGATGTTAAGATTCTTAATTACTTTCTTATGTGTTTCAGTCTTTGTACCAGAATTCCATCACAGTGGCCTAATCTGACTTTGAGTTTGCTAATACAGAAAGGAACTAATCCATATGCTTTTCTGGAAATTTAACTCTAGAAAACCTCTGCTCCTTTATTGTAATAGATCATACCCAAAAAATTAAACAAGGAAATAAATCTTTCCTTCATGCTTACCATGTCATAGTCAGAATTTCAGTTTTTCAGTTTGCTCTTGCCACACAAGGCTTGATAATGCACCTTTTCCAAACTCCACATTTGACATTATAACACTGCTTTAAATCATTGTTGTGATCTTTTATTTTTCTCTTTCTAATGCTTTCTGTGGCACCTAATACAACCATGTCCTTTGCTTTTTTTCTTTCTTAAGCCAATTTGTTGGTACCTTCCAGTTCTTTTCTGGAACTTCAAGCTACAGACACTGCTGTTTGACTAGAACTATGTGGAGAAAAATTGTCTGCAGAGAATTTATCTCTAACTCTTGTTCCCCTTTATTAAATACTTAGAAATTAATTCTTCCTTTTGTTTCCTTGCTTCAGTTTTCCTTTAATCTTGTTCCTAATGAGAGCATCAGAAGGCAAGGCAAGAATCTCTCTGATATGTTAAAAGGATGCTTTACTTGAAAACAGCTTTGCTCTCCAGTGACCCCCTGTGGCTACTCAAGAAAGAGTCTGTTCTCTATGATCTATTAATAATCACAGCAGTTTCATTGGATAACTGGTGTATACTGGTGTGCATGTGTTCTTATCTGTGTACTAACATGTACTTGTATTTAAGGAGCAGGAGAAGTAGGTACCGTACTTTGTAATAATATATTAACCTGAAAAGTATGGTTATTTAAAAATTGACAGCATCAGTTCCAGAGAGATAGATCAGCAGCTCAAATCACTGGCTGAGGACCTACGTTTGATTCCCAAGATCCACATGGTGGCTCACAACCATCTGTAACTCCAATTTCAGGGAATCCAACAGTCTCTTCTCACCTTTGCTGCCAAAGGGTAAATCCTGCACAGACATGCAAAATACCCATATATGTATAACAAAATTAAATTAAAATTTTAAAATTTGACAGCAATCTTCCTTCCTAGAACCACAAAATTAAAAGGAAGCATTGTTTTAGACATGCAAAGATCACAAATTCAGAGTTCCGAGTACTTGCCAATAATTTGTCTGTTGGTAAAAAGCCTCAGTTGAATTGTGATGGGGAAACATATCTGTGACATTGAAACAAAGAAACTCTACAGCATTATTTTAAGGATAACAGAAAAGGAAAGTATGTTTTGATGTGGTGGTGCTTACTTGTAAGCACTGGCTTAGAAATAGGTAAAAGGATTGCCAGATGTTTCAGTGTGCAAAGGTTTTGTTGTCAAACTCGACTCCCTGAGTTGGCTCCCTAGAACCCAGGTTGGTCTGTGAATTATCATTTCACCTCCACATCTGAGCCCTGGTATATGTGAGTCCTGGTGCATCATTCCTACACACATATAACACACACTCATATAACACACACACGCGTGCACAGAAAGAGAAGAGTAAATAACTAAAAGTTATAATAATAATCATAATTTACTGCATAAGAATGTGGGCCTTCATTAAAATCTCAGCACTCATGTAAGTAGCAGAAAATGGTCAGGACCCCACAAACTTATAACTTCAGCACCAGAGCTGAGGAGGGCAGAAACAGGAAGATCATTGTTGAGGGTTTGCTGACTGCTACCCCAGCTCGAGGTTCAAGGAGAGATGTGCCTGAAAATAGTAAAGGAAAGATTGGCAGAATGCAACACCCAATGTCCACCAATGGTATTTGTGCACACCATACACACATATATGCTCAAGTACCATATATGCATAAGCTACACACACAAACACAATTTTTCTTGTTTTTGATGTTGGTTGTAGGTACTCCTAGGCCTAGAATTATAGGGATCATTTCTGATGTATTAAAATGTAATCTTTTCTCTCTTCTGTTTTCTCCATCGCATAGTCCTGTGGATGTGGCTGTTGGCTTTCTTTTGGGCTCCAAGGCTCTCTTCAAAACTATCACTTGAGCTCAAAGGGTGTAATGTCCTAGCACCTAAAGTGAGCCTCTCCTCTCAGGGTGACACCCCTGGGAAGAATGCAGCCATGTTCCCTCCATAGGAGGCTAGGGATTAAAGGAGAAAACAAAGGAGTAGCGATCAGAAGAGTTTTGCTTAAGATACTGGGGGCTTTCCTAAAATCTGTGTTTCACAGATAAAATATGGATACATTACCCTCTTCCAAAATTTTTGTACCCAAGCCCCAGCCGGCCACAAGTCTGCTCTATGGGTTTACTGAAGCCATTCACATTCAGTCCATCCTCCATCCTCGGAGAACATAACCACATTGACATTAGCAGCTTTCTCAAGCTCAGCACAGGCAAACAGGGCTTGAATTATTGCTCTCCCACAACATAACAATCTGATTGTTATGACCCCTTGTGTCTTGCAGAATACACTAGAGCGGTAATTGTGGATGTTCTGTGTACCATGTGTTCTAGTTGGCAGGGGTCAGCATTAGCTGAGTGGCCTTTGCCCACTGCTCAAAGAGGTAACATCTCTTCTCTTGCTCAGTTGATAAAATGTTAAATGGCATCAACGCAGGCCATGCTTTTGGGACACAGAAAAGACAAAATCATTTCACACAAAAACTTCCCTTCCAACATTAAAGGAGAGCTAGAATTCTGCCCTGTCATAGTCATTACTAACAAGTGTGGACATTTAAGTATCAAAAAGTATTCTCATTGGGAGAAATGGCTGAGATGGTAAAGTGTTTGTTGCTATGAAATTAAGGGGACCTGTGCCCAAGTCTCCAGCACCCACATAAAAAGATGCTTTGGGTGATATGCACTGGTA
>JADRCH010000255.1:2952774-2995942 GCA_019843965.1 Rhynchomys soricoides
GGTCTATGAGAGGCTGTCTTTCAAAACATAAGGTAAGGGGCCATTGAGATAGATACCAGATGGCAATCTCTGGCCTCCACATGAACACATACACATGAGCACCTACACACATATGCACAACACACAAACACACACACAACACACACACTTTATCTTACATACAAGTACACACATCTTTCCAATTTACCTTAAGATTCATATCAGTAAACAGGATATGCCAGAATTAAAAACAAAACAAAAACTGAGTCATCATTCCTCCTTAAGTCATACAGTGGAATAAGGCGATATGAAATTATTCTTCAGTATGGTCAAGTTAACACATGCATCAGCATAAAGTCAAGCTCTGTTTTATTTAGCCACTGGTCATTGCCGAAAATATGACTGGTGCATTTAAGTCTGTAAGCCATGAAAGCCAGCCAGCCAGCCACCTGAATAGTATACTCGGTCTTTTTTCCCAAAGAACATTTGCACATTAGACTTTGCAAGGAAAATATAACAAAAAAACCAAATTAGAATTTAAAAATAGACTTTGCATGCCTAAAATAAATACATATACATTGGAGTTTGAAAATCTGAATGAATATCAAATATAGCTGCATTTGAAAGTTGCCTTTCATTTATTTTTGTTCTATTTGTCTTTAAAAAAATTAACTTTTAATGATAAAATAAAGTAAAAGCATAATAAAAGCATGAAACATACCACTTTGAAAGTTGCCTTTCATTTATTTTTGTTCTATTTGTCTTTAAAAAAATTAACTTTTAATGATAAAATAATGTAAAAGCATAATAAAAGCATGAAACATACCACTTGGAGAATAACCACACGGCTGCTGAGAAAACGGTAAATCCTCTCCATCCCCTTGTATAAGTGGAGGCTATGAAAAGTTCTATTTTGTGTTACAGGCAGTTTTAGTTAGAGCAATCCAGTTAATATCCACAGCCAAACGTAGCTGGGGGAAAGTTCTAGTATGTTATCCACAGTTGTAGAAATTATAAAATACAACAAAGCTGTTTGGAAGCATTTGGTTTTTCTAGATATGTGGATTTAGTTATTGTTTTTCTCACTGACATTTTTTTAAAAAAGCTTCTTTATTTCCCAGTCCACTGGGACATCGAACATTGTAAGGAACAGGCCTGTGGCTGTCACATTTGTGTATGATAGGCTCAGATGCATTTGAAAGTGTAGTCAGGGAACAGAAATTCGGTGGCCCACTGTGTAGCAAAGCCTCTCTTCGTAACCACGAAGCTCCCAGGGTAAAAGCTTGATGATCCCATCTAGACTCCTTTACATTTTTCCTGAAATAATGTTCTTCTTCATTTATATCACTATTTTAAACATATTCAATCACACAGATACACATACAATCATTTGTGCCTTAGTAATGACAGTATGTCATGCAATAACTTCCCAGTCCCATTACTTGGCTTTGTTGCACGGTCCCTTTCTAGCATACAACTTCCACTTAACTCATCTACTAAAATTACTGCTGTCTTTACTCTTCCTTTTGCCTTGGAGGCATATGCCACACTCAAGTCAGTTTTCATCATTTACGCCACATTATGCTAGTCTCTAGGATGCAGGCTAGTTAATTTTGCATCTCTTGAAGAAGTGAGTTAAAGCATGGGAAGAACATCATAGCTTCTACACTTTTGGGATACCAACTCTATTTTTACCGGAATCAGAATGGCAATTTTTGATGACTCTTGAATTCAGTTGGACCTAATAACAAAAAAGTTTAAATTTTTTAAAAATTCTTATCTAAAAGTTGCCTTAGTTGTTTAATAAACATTGAGGTAGACCATCATTAGTCTGACAAAAGAATACTGTTGAGAACATATAAAGAACGCAAAGACCCATCAGTAAAAATTAAGTAATCTACTCATTTAAAATGTGCAAATGATTTTTGTCAAGGCATGCTATATAATTACGTATATATGAAAATGTTCAATAAAATAAATTATCAGGAAAATATAAACTAGACTCACAAAGAGATAGGCTTATACCCTAATTATAATGACTACTCTTAAAAGAAAGAAAATAAAATGAGAGGGAGGAGGAGAAAGGAGACTCATATATTATGGGTGTCAATGTAAATAATAATACTCATGAAAAACAATGTAGACATTCTACAGAAGAAACAAATAAAAAGATTCATAAATCTGTATATACTCAAATAAAGAAGAAGTGATTATATCAATGAAATATCTATACTCCTTTATTGTGAGGCTTCATTTATACTGATACATAATGGAAAGCTTTTCAACCTTAAAACAGATAAAATATTGGTATTTGTGGCAAAGCATATGGAAATTGAGGATTGTAGGTTAAACTAAATAAGTCAGATACATAAAACAAACTATTTTCTCACTCATGTAAAGAAAGAATATAAATCAGTAGAGTCCAGAGAGAATAGAGAAGAAGGCAGATAGGAAAAGGTTGAATAATGTGTAATGAAATAAGATTAGATAAGAAGATATAAGTTCAGTGTTCTATAACACAGAAAAATAGCTATATCTGGGGCTGTAGTGGTGGTTCATCAGTTAAGAACAAGCACTTGTTACTCTTTCAGACAATCTAGGGTCAATTCCCAGCACCTACATAGTGGTTCACGACCATAGGTAACTCCAGTTACAGAGGAACCTATGATCTCCTCTGCTCTCCATGGCTCCCACACACATATATGGTACAGTACATAGTGTAGGCAAGCATCTCTGTACATAAAATAAGTAAATTTTAAGAACTACATTCTACTGGTCTTTTTTCATTCTACTGGTTTTCTATTTTATATTTCAAAATAAACAGAAGAGTTTTAAGTTCTCAACACACACAAAAAAATAATAAACATTTGGAAAATTGCAATCTACCCAATTTGATCATAGTTATGTATATGTATGGGATGATGCTAAGCCCCATAAATGCCTAGATATTATGTACCACTTAAAAGATAAAAAATAAAAGTAAAAATAAGTTGTTTAGAGAGTAGTACCCTTTGTGTATTTAAGCAGCTTCCAAATAGAAATGATCTTAAATTTCAGCTAATTTCCCTAAATTGGGGTTTTAAATAAATAATGCACTTCATTATTCTATTTGGTAAATGTATTATTTATGTCAATGTGCAGAACTAAGCTGTCCTAGATGGTAGAGGATGATATAAGACAGTGCTCATACTTCCCCAGGTAAATATAGTGGAGAATATCAGCCCTCAGATATCCAAAATGGATGATGTAAAATAATGGTTCTCAGCCTCGCTTTGTATATGGTGCATTAATTACTATGATGCTCAAATCCCTGTGTAACAGTGCAAAATATGTTCAGAAATTTTTATTCAAATGCTATAGAAGAGTGGTTCCCAATCTATGGCTCTAGACTTTGTTGACTAGTCATCTCTAGTTCTCCTTTGTAGTCACTACACAATAATGTTTCTGAGGATCCTTCTGTATGAACTATACATAACACAGTGATCCTCAGCATACTACTGTAAATTCTATAGAATAATTCCCCTCAATCTCTCTCTCTCTAGATGCTTCAAAAGTGGTCCCCAAAACCCTAGTAGTTGTTACAGATAATAGTACTCAACTTCTCTGTTTAGATGCTTCTAAACAGTGATGAGCTTCCCTCTGTAGAAGCTCCAGATAGTAATCATCGGTCTTCCACCATAGATGTTTTGGCAAGAGGTCTTCAACTTCCTTCTGTAGATGTTTCAGAATCGTGATCATCAGACTCCCTCTGTTGATGCTGTAGACTAGAAGTCCTCAGCTCCCCTCTGTGGGTGCTTTAAGCAGTGGCCCTCAGTCTTCCTCTGTAGATGTGGTAGACAGTAATCGCCAACCTCTATTTGTTGATGCTGCAGATAATGACCTCTAACCTTTCTATATAAATGCTACACATACTATCAGTCTTCAGGGTCTCCCTCTGTAGATGCTACAGACATTACACAATCTCCTCAGTCTTCTGTAGAGGCTACTTATAAAGGTACTTGTTGTCTGCTTTTACAAATATTGTCCCTCAGTCTTCTTCTGTAGATGGTTTGAAACAGTGATCATTTGATTGAACATTCACAATTACCCATAAAACTTTTAAAGGTGCAAATGTTTCTAATTCAAAGCCCTAGATTTGATTAGTAGTGAGTTCTCTGACTGTATTTTTATTTAATGCCATCCCTGAATTCATAATAAGTGATAATTGAAGATAAGATTGAACTAACTCTGCAGCAGCTTAAGAACTTCCCCAAATGATTTTTGAAATTAAACAAATCTGACAAATGCTTGTTTTCTTATCATTTTTGTCTGAATATAGGTATCTAAGTACAGAAAAATTATTTTCGCTAACTGAAGGATCTGGTAGTTTGAGATCTTTTAAAATGAAATTGAGCTGTGATAAATCAATGAACTATATTAAACTGTACAGGTTCAGGCATCTATGAAAAATGCAATTCATGGGTAGTTGATACAATCTGTCAACAGTCAAAATAATTAGTGTTGCATAATGTTTTTCAAGATGTGTATAATTTAGCAACAATTTCACTTTCAAGAAAGTTTGACAACCATCCAATATTATGGATAATTGTCTTCAATTAAAGCAGAATGTCATTTATTAAATAGGAAATTTATAAAATCACACCCATTGTCATAGAAAGGTATTAGACATTCATTTTTCCATCAGGAATCTGTTAGTTCTGTAGACTTTTCCCACATGTGTCAAATAGTTGTCCTCTATAGTTGAATCTATAGATGCTTCAGAATAATGGTCCTCAAACTGTCTCTGTAACTCCTGTAAAAGAGTAGTCCTCAGCTCCTCTCTCATAGATACTGGATATAGTGGTTCTAAAATTGCTCTTAGTTCTTGTTTCAGAAAGTGACCTTTACTCCCCTCTGTAGCCTGCAGGTAGCTGTTCTCAATTCCTACCTTTGTAGATACTGTAAATTTTAACCCTTAACCTATCTCTACAGCTTCTGCAGTTGTTCCCTTTCTAATATATCTAAGACAAAGATTTTTTTCATACTTTATTTACATTAAATAAATGTATGAAAATGTTTCCTCCTTTCCAGATCTCCCCCTTTGCAACCTCCCCATTCCCTCCCCTTACCCCCTACCCCTGCCACTATGGGGGTATTCCCCCAACCACCCACCCGTCCACTCTCCTCTTCCCTCCTTGGCATTCTCCTATACTGGAGGATCTAACACCCTCAGGCCCAAGGGCCTCTGCTCCCCCTGATGGCTAACAAGACTCTCCTCTGCTGCATATGTGGCCAGCACCATGGGTCCCTCCATGTGTATTCTTTGGTTGGTGATCTAGTCTCTGGGAGCATTGAGGGGTCAGGCCAGTTGCCACTGTTTCTCCCTCCCTGGGGCTGCAAACTCCCTCAGCTCCTTCAGTCCCTTTTCCAATTCCTCCATCTGGAACCTCATACTCAGCCCTATGGTTGCTGTGAAGTGAATCTTGGGTATTTCGAACTTTTGGGCTAATAACCACTTATCTGTGAGTACATACTGTGTTCATTCTTTTGTGACTGCGTTATCTCACTCAGGATATTTTCAAGTTCCATCCATTTGCCTGTGAATTTCATGAAGTCATTGTTTTTAATAGCTGAGTAGTATTCCATTGTGTAAACATACCACATTTTCTGTATCCATTCCTCTGTTGAGAGACATCTGGGTTGTTTCTAGCTTCTTGCTATTATAAATATGGCTGGTATGAACATAGTGGAACATGTGTCTTTATTATATGTTGGAGCATCTTCTGGGTATATACCCATGAGTGGTATAGCTGGGTCTTCAGGTAGTATTATGTCCATTTTTCTGAGGGTCCACCAAACTGATTTCCAGAGAGGTTGTATCAGCTTGCTTTCCCACCAGCAATGGAGGAGTGTTCCTCTTTCTCCACATCCTCCCCAACATCTGCTGTCACCTGAGTTTTTGATCTTAGTCATTCTGTCTGGTGAAGACAAAGATGTTTTAAAGATATTTTTCTTTTGTCATTAATAATTTAGATCAGAATTCTAGAATTCAGAAAAATTAATCTGCTCTAAAAGATTACATTAAATCTGTAATTTAACCTAAAATATTATTAGTATTATATATTATTGAAATATTTAGATATATAATGTATGCTTATATAATATTTTAGTTACATATATATATTCTTTTCTGAAGCATTTGGGTTAATATATTGTAATTAACCTATAATATGATCTGAAATAGTACAATTGAATTTTAGGTCATATTGTTGGTGGGCAAAAAAAATTAAATAGAAGTAGAAATGTCCCATCCGATAACATACCCATTCATTTTCCTATAATATTAGCCACCTCTCTTTGTGTGCCATAGTCTTGTTACTGTCTTAGTTGGGATTTTATTACTGTGAAGGGACATCATGACCATTGCAACTCCTATCAAGAAAAATATTTCATTTGAGTTGGCTTATATTTCAGAGGTTTAGTCCATTATTATCATGATGGAAAGCATGGTGGTACACAGGCAGACATGTTGCTGGAGAGGTAGCTGAGAATTGTACAGCTGGATCCACAGGAAGCATGAAGAGACAATGAACCATGAGCTCCGCTTGAACTTCTGACTTCTTCCAACAAGGCAACACCTACTCCAACAAGGCCACAATCCTAACAATGCCACTCTCATGGGACTATGGGGGCCATTTTCAGTCAGATCATTTTAGTTACCATTAGTGAACTGACATCATCAAGACATCACTATCATTCAAAGTCCATAGTTTAAATTTTTTTCTTTAGGTGATGTGTACTGAATGATTTTTGGATCAATGTGTGATGATACTTATTTATATTATAGAGTAGATTTACTGTATTAGTACCCCTCTGTTCTGGCTAGAAAGACAGTCAGATGGTTAAGAGTACTTGCTACTCTTCATGAGGGTCTGGGTTTGATTCCCAGCACCCACATGGCTGATCACTACCACTCATAACTCCAGTTCCAGGGGATCTAATACCCTCTCTGACCTCCATGGACACTAGGCGTGCATATGGCGAACATGTAGGTAAAGCTCCAACACACATACAATAAAATAAAATAAAATAAAATAAAATAAAAATAATTAAAGCCTTCTGTTTTCAGTATAGTCATAAAATCTTTATTCCTTAATCTCTAGGTACCAACGATCCTTCTATAGAACCCATAGTTCTGATTTTCCCAGATTTCATTTTGCTAAAGTCATATAATGTATTGCCATCACAGATGTGCATCTTCCACTTAGCAATGTGCATGCAAGCTTTCTCTATAACATCTATAGCTTGGCAGCTCAAGCACTGTATAACGTTATACTTATAGATTTTATTCATTTGTTTATTAACTTACTGAAGGATACTTTGATCGCTTCCAAGTCATTTATGAATAAAGGTTTGATAAATACCTGTGCATACATTTTGTATGGACATGAGCTTCAATGCATTGTGTAAATACCAAGCAATATAACTGCTAAATCACATGCTAAATGTCTTGTTTTGTAGGAAACTACCAAACAGACTTCTACATCAGTATCTATGTTAATGGGGAGCCTGGTTATGGTTTCAGGAGAGGTTTGTCTGTTTTGCTTAATTAAAAAACAACAACAACAACAACAAAAACTCTTTACAATAGGGCAGGCTGGAGAGATGGCTCAGCGGTTAAGAGCACTGACTGCTCTTCCGAAGGTCCTGAGTTCAAACCAACCATCTGTAATGAGATCTGATGCCCTCTTCTGGTGTGTCTGAAGACAGCTACAGTGTACTTATAATAATAAATAAATCTTAAAAATAAACAATAGGGTTTCCTATATGCATACTATATTCATACCATTTCCAATCGTTGTCTTTTCTCTCCAAAGCCTCTCATGTACTCTCAATTCCCTCTCAAATTCGTGATTTATTCTCTAATTATTGCAATGTATACCCTTCTTGGTCCTTGTATGTTTCTCATGTGTATATGCATATATGTTTAAGGCTGACCACTTGGGATTAGATAACCTATCAGGTGATTTATCCCTGGAACAAATTGATTCTTCACATCTCAGCATCCGTTAACTACCTATAGTTCTTCATTTATGCCTGGAGCCCTATGAGATATTCCCATCCACACTTACACATCAGCTGGTGATGTCATTATGCAAGCTTTGTTGAAAAGACCATATTGTTGAGATTTGATGGCTACAGCTTCACTGACATAGATAGAAGAAATCCTGGACTTCTGGGACTTAAAATCTTTTGAGCCCTTCTTCTACAGTGGTCTCTTTGGTTATATTATAGACATATCAATCAAAGTTGGGCATTTTGCTGTTTTCTGCATTTTGACCAACTGTAGATTTCTATAATCGCCTCCAGTTGATGCAGAATAAAGTTCCTTGGGGTGGAAGGGATATTTTAGAATGGAATTAGAAAACATACTGGTTTAGGAAAATGGCAATAATGGGTTCTCCCCTAATGTCCATGAGCTCATTAACCATAAGAACTGGCTAGGTTTATGGTCGGGATATTTGGATAAAAGAACACAATAGATGACTACACTAAAACTATCTTCCCAGATGCATCAGGGTAGTTACACATGTGAAATCACAGTGACTATGGCTGTATGGACAAGACCCTCACAAGATCAACCAGACAAAATACAAGTATAGACGAGGGAGAGACTCAGGAAGTCTCACCTCTAGCTTAGAAGCTAAAATAACTAATGGCTGCTAAGACAAGTGAAACTCAGGCTATTTGAGGGGGTGTTCAGGAATATAGGCACCAGGAAGCTACTCATGATCCGGTAGATGCCTTGGCAATCAAGCACATACTAATAGCCCCAAGCCTACTTAGTATTTTGATTGTATGATTATTTATTTGTTTGTATGCTTGTGTAGACTTGAAATTTGAGGGAAGTAGTGGTTCAGGGATGGGAATGAATTGGAGGGGAGAAAGTAAGGGTAGATTTGATCAAAATACGTTATAAGCATGTATGAAACTTTTAAATCTCTTTCTCTCTCTCTCTCTCTCTCTCTCTCTCTCTCTCTCTCTCTCTCTCACACACACACACACACACACACACAAGGACTACATACCATCTTCCTATTGTGTGTGTAGGAAAGGATTGTGAAGGGATCCAGTGATATATCTGCCTCCATCCAAACGGGCAGAAGTCACCCAACTGGGAAAAGACTAAAACAAACTTTTGTAAAAAGAAGTAGAAATAGATACAGCTTTGGTCCTGAAAATTTCTCCTATGAGTTCACTGACAAAAGTCATACATTCATTTACTTGACCTTAAAAACTCCAGTTTTTCTACCTGTAAACAAGGAGTGGAGGACGATGAGGCAAATCAGTGGCTTGTAAATGTGCCCCTCAGGAACAGAGAAATAGCTGTGCCCCAGAAGCCAGGGCAGCAAGGCCAGAGTTTGCTACCAAAACAGCAGCTGCTTTGACAGTGAGTTCAATTGGTCGTTTTCAACATACACTTTCATTTAAGCAGGGCTTTCTCTGTCCAAGGTTTGAATATTCATTGTCCTAGTGAGCATAGAAGGCTGCCTTGGGCCCTAAATTCCTATGAAGTCCATTGCGTCTTACGAAGAAGGTCAATCATTTGAAGAAGAGAATGAGAAGCAAATCGACTTTACATTTTAAAACCTGAGCTCACTTTGCCCCCAATCCATGTGGGTGGAGTTCATGGACTGGAGTGACCTTTATGCTATACCACTTTACATTTGCTCTCTTGCTTCGTCTGGATTTATTCTTCTCAATGAAGTAGAATGAACCAAAATTTCTTCTGCATTCTGTCCCACAAAGCTGAGATTGACTAGGGAAGCTGGCATTGTGAACGGAGCTATTGCCAAAGAATATGCATTTCTGCCACTCTGGAACCTTGGATAATTTGAATACGTGGAGAATTATGGGAGGAAGAAGGATGTGGGTACACTCCCATGAGAAGCATAATACATATCACATTGGCTCCACCAATGGATTAAAAGTTTTTACAAACTATACTTCATTGTACATAATAAAATTAAATGCTATTTATCAAGGGAAATAGTTTTCCTGGAGTGTCTGCTTTGTTCCAGTTCACATCCTTGTGCCCCTAGATCTTGAGAAAAATTATGCAAACTCACTAATGAACATGACAACATTGGCTTCACTAAAGAATTTTACTTAATTATGTCTTCAAATCAATGTTTGGAGATATAAAATGACTCTAAAGTGCATGTCATTTGGAAAACAAAGATAACTGGTAAAATACATGAATTAAATATGATACAGTTTAAAAGGAAAAATGAGAGGGTCCTAGACACTCCCAAACACCACTCTGTGGTCATAACAAAGCCACTCTGTGCAGGCAAGCTTATCTTACTAAAAAGCAAGGAACCTGCATTTAATCTCAAACTGCCATCTGGTTTGCAATTACAGGTGACAACATAATCAACCTGCCAAGAGAGCCCTTACTTGACTATTTTGATGCTTTGAATTTTTGAGTGGATCTATTATGATAATAATGTAATGAGAAAACAAATTTCTTCATCCATTGCATCAAATTGGAGATTTAAACAACATAAAAGCAGCACATTTAATTATTAATACAATATGTAGATAAAAAGCAGTCATTTCACCCATAAAAATTTAAGTCTCATAAAAAAAAAAAAACAATTACAGCGCTGACTAGTAATTTTCCAATATAGATTGAAAATCTTAAAATATAGTTTTACAACAATAGACATGCTAATGTGGGTGAGGAAAAGCCCAGGAGGCTAAACATCATACAAAGACCTTGGGGTAACCAAATAATACTGAGAGATGGACAAATGTCTTCTCCAGGGAAGAGCACACCAATTGGTTATCCAGTACACCATGATCAGCTCTCAAATTCTACATAGAAGTAACGCTATATTGACCTGGCAGTTTTTGTGTATTTAAGAATATATACATATTCATATACATATATATGCATATACATGTGTTAGAACAATTAATAAAAAATAATGCCAAGAATTTTAAAAAGAGCAAGGGGAATATGGGAAAGTTTGGAGGGAGGAAAGGGAAGGAGCAAGTTATGTAATTATTATGTAATTATATGATTTATATATTACATAAATTACATATTATAATATATAAATTATATCATAACTTTAGAAATAAAAACTATTTAAGAATTAAAACATAGAATATAGTTTTAAGAAAATAAAAATGCCACTTGGGAATTATGGAAACTGTGAAGACTGAGACACTGAAAGATTCAACCCTAAACTTATTGAAACACTATGATACATGTAGGCTATAGATGTAAGGTTATGTTTTTCAACACGAATCTCTCCAATTCTCCATATTTTAAAGAAGAAATACCAAATTAGCATATTTCCTTTCACTTATCAGAGACTGTTTCCTGGATACTTAAGAAATGGAAAACATTGAAATAATAGCCAAAGTGATTTTTCCATTTTAATTCTTTTCCGGGAGTGCTCAGAACCCATTATTGCTTTAATGACAGGCCTTTGACTCCTCACTATGAGGAATATCGGTGTTTGCGGTGGTGCCTTGTCCATTGGGAGGTGGTCACTGACACCATGGATCAGCTGGTGCCATCCAAACTGGATTGTGATGCAGAACAAATGCATGCTGAATGCATGCCCTCCACAAGTCCAGCCAGCTCCGCTGCCACTAGCAATTACAAAGGACAAGAACACAGACACTTGAGCAGTTGGAAAGCCTGACCTGAGAGCAGAGGCTCATTTGGCACCACACTTATTCAATAGAACACTGCCCTGTAATTTCCCCTCCATTGTTATCTGTGAGCGTTTACACAGCCTCACCTTCATTATGTCCCCTGTTGCCAGCATTGGCTGTTTGTCACATCTATTGATTGCACTCAAACTGCAATTTACATGAATTGCTGGTGACTGGCCTCAGAAAATCCTATCTCCCTTGGCTGCTAGCTCCCAGGGACAAATAGCCATTGCTGAGTGTCCCATGGAAACCAACAAGACTTTAAACAACCTTGTGCTGCTGTCAGTCCATAGCCAGGACATCCAAGGCCTAGCTCCATAGATTCTATGGGTATATCTAAGGACACCCAGATCCCAGCATATTTGCAAGTGTGTAGTTGAAATCTGCTTCCCTGCCCCATGGAAAGATTCAACGCAATAATATCCTCATGCCTGTTTTGTGGCAGCAAACTGAGTGCAGATGAGAGATGTGAAGTTCTTAGGAAGTGTCTGGGGGATGTGACATTTCACATAAACAATAGTATCTAGTGGCCATAACTTATGTGAATCTTGACATTTGGCAGATCAGATTGCTAACATGAGAGTTAAACTGAGGTTTGATGTCAAGGCTGCTTGACTCTAAACCCACTTTTGCTCTCAGGTTCCACATGTATGTATATATACCTGAGAGGTACATACTTCACAGTGGAACTTGTTCAAATCTCTCTTGAACTTAAGGACTTCTGGAATGTTCATAAATTCTCTACATTCCCCCCTTTTCTAATTTCTGCATTCTCTCTTCTGGAAAGATTGTCGTTACTTTTCACATGACATTTCTCCTGTCATTTTATAGAAATATTTCTGGTACAGAGATGGATTTTATGACAACAAAGATATGAATAAAACTAAGTAATCATTTTTATTATACCCCCTCTTGCTTACTGTGGTCCAAAATTTTACCCAAGGAAAGAAAAAAAAAAGGCATTTGGTCACTTGTATGCTAAAGAGAAAGAACATAGACATAGTACAAAATTACCATGGTACAAAATATACTAATATTGAACTTCTAATACTGTGGTCAGCATAATAGATAAAGCACTTGTCAGTGAAGATCAGAGATGTAACCCCAGAATGCACCAAAATTCATGATAGGGTACATCTTTAATTCTAATGTTCCTGGCTATGATAAGATAGGAATTATAGACAGGAGAAAGTTCTTGATGCTTATAGGCTTGCTAGCTTGGTATAGGAATCTGCAAATAACACAAAAGTTTCCCTATATCAAACAAGGTAGAATACTAGGACTGATACTTGGGATTGTTCTTTAACATCCACACGTGCCATGGCACACATGCACCATCACTGATTCACATACATGAACACACACACACACACACACACACACACACACACACACACACTCGAGGAGGGGGAAAGTCACTGAATTTCTTATTCTGTATGCATTCTTTCCAATGTGTTAGCCACAGTTCTGACTCTAGAAGGTGGTTATCTCCACCAAGGAGAAAACTGAAACACAGATAACACAGTCATGATCCCATCTGGCTCTCCCTTCCCCCAGCTAGTCTTTTACTGTGATGCCGGGCAACCTTCCCTCAAACTGAAACATGAGCCCTTCCTCTGCCTATAGACCTGGAATGTGTCTTCAGAGACAGCAACTAACATGAGTTATTTTCTGGTACCCACACATTTCCTTTGCTCCAGTAACTTTCAAAATGCTAACTTCTTAAATCTTCACCCTAATACTTTCAAACATAGCTGTTTCCCACAGCAGAGAAGAGAGACTCAGGGTCAGAGGTCCTTAACTCTTGGGGAAGAACTTCCCTAGTGGTTGGATGTTGAAGTCATGGATTGGTATATAAATAATTTAGCTGAGAATTAAAAATATGAAGAAGAAGCATGGTAATAAATGGCTGAAAGAATACCCAATACTCTAAAAATGACTATTTACTTCTTCGAACATTTTCAAGAAAAGCTCCAACATTCTTAGGAAAATTATAAAGCTGAAGGGCTTTATAGGAGTCTATAGGATTAATCCTATAGGCCCATTGTGACTCAAAGACAAGCTGATACAAATGGTTTAGTGGAAGACTGAGATAAGCTTTGTTTCTTGTACTCTGAAACATGAAGGAGAAGCCCGAGAATATATTCAACCATTCTTGGCTCCATTCTGCTGTGGTGTGATCCCTTATATTGTCTTTACTGTGCTTTCCTTATTGCTGCTGTGATTTTGGTAGTGATGTGGCCGTGGTGCAACTATTTGTATTATCATTGCACTTACAAAGGTGAACAGGATGTGGATTATTTTCCTGATACACAATAATGGTGAGAGTAAAGACTGCTCAGTATAGATCCAGTCTTTTGATAAATAAGAAAAAAATGCACATTATCATGGAACTTAGACACATGGCCTAAAATAACATCTTTAATGAACATATGATATCAAATATACTTCATTATTGTGCTGTTCATATTTAAAATTAACACCTTTAGTTTTTTCAAAGTTTATATATAACTGTTATATGTTGCATATATACGTATGTATACATATATTCCTATATACATGTGATATTTTGATCATACCCTCCTACAGCTTCCTCCAAGACAATCCACAAAATATCTCTTTCTCTACTTCATGTCTTTTTAAAATCACTTCTCAGAATAGCAACACTGGCACACCCTGTCTACACTGATCTGCTGTAGTTCAATGAAGTTATTCATGTCTGAGATTACCTTTTGTGAGGATCACATTGACTCAAGTATGAGACAGTAATATGTCTCCTATAGGAAAGCCTCCTACTCATGTTGTGATAGCCAATTTTATTTATGTGTAGTCTGAGAAATACCAGATAGTGTGTAGGCATCTAAAATGAGGTAGTTTTGTTGATACTCCTGGAAGGCAGTCAGGTACAGATCCCGGGGTAGAGGGGCCTCTGAGCCAACTCCTAGTCCTCATTCTCACTTAGAACCCACCAACAACCCACATCTATGTTCCCACCAATATTCCTCTAGCTTTTCCACTTTCTCTTATAAGCTGACACGTGACTTATAGTGCAAAGTTTTAGAAGTTAGTACCAGAAATATCAAAAAAGAAAAAACTCTTATTCAAGGCTTTTAAACAATTTGAGAAGCAATAGTTCATTCATCTCTGTGTAAACGATCAGAAGCTAAATTATCAGCTGAAAAATGAATGAAATATTATGCTAAATTGGTATAATACACATGCACACATAATAAAACACCCAACACATGTGCACATGCATGCGTACACACACACACACACACACACACACACACACACACACACATCCATGCACATTTTGTGTCTCAGATAAAGAGAAATTGAAGAAAACCAAATAAGAAGTAAACTATTTAGGCTTTAAAAAACAGAATAGAAATGAAAACAAACCCATCACATCAGCTGATTTTATAATAAATGACAGAAATGTATTCTTGACAAGTTCCCATCTCATTCTTTCAACTTATTACATCGATTAACATCCCAAACCATTAATTTCATCTGTGCTTTGCTTCGTTCTTTTCTTGCTACTGTCACAGAGCACTCTGGGACTATGACATCATTCATTTTGAAAATCACTGGTTTCTAAGAAAAGATCTGGAAATTACAGGAGGAAAAAATTAACTCTTTGAATTGCATCGCTTTAAGACAAAGGAATATGTATGGTAAACTGTACAGTTGTATACCTTCAAATAATGCTAATTATTTATGATTTAATAGAATATCAAGGTGTCATATTTCAGAAACTAGCAACCAAGCACATTTTAAATGTAAATGTATGTAGTTGACTCTATCTTAAGTAGGGATAATTATTTCATGTCATTATTTCCCATATCCTGCACAAATATTTAGTAGTAAAATAGCATGCTTGACTCTTTTGAAAGGTTACAGTTATCATAAACCAGTGATTCTGCACATTGTCCCTGTAGCTGGCGGATCCATTCCGAGAATGACCTGAACCTAGAGAACTAAATGGAATCAGCTGTTACAATTAGCCCCGAGGAAAGATTGATGCTTCAGGGTCACCCATGGCATGCGGCTGATGGACCTTGGGGCCTGCAGTCTCTGGCAATGGGAAGATGCCCACGAATGAGCTCTGGGTTTTGAATTCTCTTTTCATGGGTGTAAGTCAAGAGTTAAAATCAATGTCCTGTCTGCCACAGGAAGACAGTAAACATGGCATTTGACTTCATCATTTCCGGGTGTATACATAAACAGCTCTACATAGTTGATCCTATTTAACCTATGTAACAATTCTGCTGCATCATTTTCATTCATTTATACATAAAGACTGGGACAAGGCAGTGTCTTTGGCAACATAGTACACATGGAACCCAAAGAAGGAGAATCTGAAGTTTGAGTTTGTAATTATAAATATAGACTGCTTTTCTTTGTTCCTTGGAGGGTCTCATGTAGTCCAGGCTGATCTCCCACTTGCCATGCAGCCACAGATGACTTTAACACTCTATCACCTCTCATCTAAGTCTGTAACACTGAGAATACATACACTTGCTACCACAAGTGATCTGTGCAGTACTGTGTAGATACACAGATCTAGATCCCAATGCATGTGAAGCAAGCTCATTACTGTGCCATAAATTCATAATTTTTCTTCTCTGAACAATGTTCTATTCTACTTTAATACAGAATTCAAGTAAAATTTCTTCTTGAAAATAGCATACATACATACATACATAAGCAAATTAAAATCAGTATGTTTATCAACAACAAAAATACTGTCTACCTGAATTATTTTACCTAGAAACTTCCTTGTGGTTGCTTTAACCTTCAAAGGGAACTTTGCAAATCCAGACCACACCATGTTCTCTCCAAAAAATTGCTAAATATGCACTGGGTGTTCACAAACCATAGGCATGTCTGGGAGAGAAGAATCCAAGAACAAAAGGGAAAATGCAATTTTAGTAGGAGGATGAGATAGAGCACATTTTCACATTCAAGATTCTTCTCTGCTCCCCGGGACCTCTCCACTAAGCCTCTTCTCAACAGTCTGTTTCCACACCCTTTGACGGGAATGTGAATAAGAACGAATTTTATACAGTGGCTGTTATTGCAAAATATCATTGTGAGATATTTTCTGGTCTCATGCCCGAGTTCTTTGATGTGAGTTATTTAAATTTAAGAACAATGACAGAAGATGAAAGAGTAAAATAGCCCTCCTCTACCGTGTCTCTGTTTGTAAAAATAATAACTTAATACCATGTATGATGCTCTAGTGAGTCAGCAAACATAAATATCTCCAGGGAAACCTTTGTTCTGATATTTCCCACCTAGTGAAATTGTCTGGTAGAGAGAGAATATTAAACAAAAACCGGACTCTAAGCAAGTCATGTTTGTTTATATTGGTCTTCTTACTTGTTTTTACAAACCGATAAGAAACAAAGTTAACTGTATTTTTAAATGAACACTTTGGAAATGCAGACATTATTATGAATTGAAGAATTACCCTAGGTGCCCATCAGTGGATGAATGGATCAAAGAAATAACACATGTATTATTTTCTTTATAGACAGGACGTCAGATGATTGATTGGTAGATAGATAGATAGATAGATAGATAGATAGATGATAGATAGACAGTCAGATGTTTTAACTCTTCATAAAATTATGTCATTTATAAGCAAATGGATAGAACTGGAGATGACCATATTATGTGGAAGTATCCAGGCCCATAAAGAGAAATATAATACTTTTGCTCTCATGTATGCAAACATGAAAGAGATGCCTATTTGTGATGTGAAAAAGGAAGAGAAATTGTGGACCAAGAAAGGAAAGTAATATAGGAGGCTTTGTGATCATAGTTTTATATATATATATATATATATATATATATATATATATAGACATACACATAACAGTATATATATATATACTGTTATGTATACACTCGGTATTGTCATTTTCATTTTATTCAATTAATATGTGCTAATATAAATCAATCAATTAATAAATGAATCAAAGTCTTTTTGAGTTTATATTAACCATTAAATCTCAAGAATACGTGTATGTGGTAGTGCACTAATATAGGAGACCAAAGGAAAATGCTTAATAATAGGGAAAAGAAGACTTGAATTTGTTCTCAAATACATCACCTGTGTAGCTGTGCCTCACGACGCATGTTCTCTGATTCTCTTACTTGCCATTCTCAGTCCATTGCCCATCAGGAGCCATCACTGATTCATCTTATGCTAATTATGTTTTTCCCCTACAAGAACAGAGAACTAGAAAAGGGGCTTCCAGAGAGGAAGCAGGCTGGTCAAAAAGCCAACTAGCGCGCCACAGCTTGACAGGCAGCTGTAAACTGTAAAACCAGATGAACAGAAAGGACTATGCTGCCTCTCTGGTTTGTCCTCACCCCAAAGGGTTCCTCCAGTTTCAATCATTTCAAAGGAGCATCAGTTGTGAATTCTACTGTAGAATTCTGACATGTGTTCCCATTGGATAATATTGGAAACGTCTATGCAAGCCTTGGTTCTATCACAATCCTTGATGGCTTTCCTCTTCACATTGCACTTTTATTCTAAGGAAAGACAGGTGATAGCTGGAGGTATGAGCATAAAAAACATAAGCCAGGGACCTTTCTGTTGTTGCTTTCATAATAATTGGAGCCACATTCAATATGAAGAGACTTACAAAACGAGTCTTGTATCAATTCTGCGTTGCAATATGTGTTGCTTGTATTCTGTGATATTCACAGTAATATTTAAACTTTAGCTGATCTTTGAAAACTATTATCCATCATACAAACATTATCATCTCTGGGCTCAGGGTTTTGCAGTGGTGCGCTAGGGACACGATTTCAGCTCTTATTAAAGAAATAAGCACCTTCATCTTGCAAAATAGTTGGATTATTATAAGAGGGATATTATAAGAGGGATTTTGAGAACCATGGAATGATACCAATGATTGAAACTGGGGAGACACATGGGTGTGAGGACAAACAATAAAGGGAGCATCGTCCACACACCTTTGTGTTCACCTAGCTCTACAGTTTGTAGGTGCATGCTGAGCTGTGGAGCTCTGGATGGCTTTTTGACCAGCCTGCTCCCCTTTGGAAGGCCCTTGCTAGTTCTCTGTTTTGTGGGAAGAACAGCAACTGAATATAATTAGCATAAGACACATCAGTGATGGCTCCTGATGGGCAATGGATAGAGGCTGGCTCCTGATCCTAAAGCCTCTTCCAGCTGCTCTTCATCATCTCAGGCTGCCAAGCGATGCTCAAGTGATCCAGGGAAAAGACAAAAAGCAAAAGGACTCATCAAAAGAGTGGCAGACTGTCAACACTGCTCACTTTAAGCCCTGCTGGCAATGACAAACTGAAGCATATTAGAGGCCATGCTTGAGTGTAAATATTTGCCATCATAAACCACTTCTGCTTCTAGGATGGAGACACCCAATTTTTTTTTATTTTGACCTCACTAGATGTCTATGTATAGCATCGATGATGCATCATCACACACAAAATCCACAAAATATAGGAAACAGCAATATTTCTGTGGAGCAATATCACATATATTATGCACAAGGTAAACTGAGAAACTTCAAGAAAAGTAAAGATTTTCCAAGATTTGCCATAATTGGTGTTAAAGTTAAATGTGAATTCTTGACTGTTTACATTTAGACTTTAGTTTTATAATTCTCTATCATTAAAACCACATATTGTTTTCAAGATTCTGTTCTATGCCTGAATTAAGACTCAGTATGTATGAGTCTCAGAGGTATCTTGGTGGTATGGTTATGGGCCTATGAAAGGGTCCTTTATAAATTCCTATAATCAAGTGTTGATGAGACATCTGTGTATGGCTTTGCCTGAAAGGCCTTCCATTAGTGGCTCCACTTTGTGACAGTTATGTGCAGGCACATAAGTAGGGAGAACTTGGATTAGGTCAGCCATTCTGTATGGAGCACAGAAGTTTCTCAGCTGAGGTTATACAGCTGTACTTCTGACTACAGTTGAAACTCTCAATCCTTTGCAAGGTTGGGGGCTATAGCACTGCTTCTGACTTCTGTCTTCAGACCCATGTAACATGAATGGGCCAAGGAACAAATTTCTACAACTAAAGTCAACTTAGGTCTTCTGAGTTACATGCCATGATTTTTACCTTTGGTCATATAAGCACTGAATTACGCAGTTAATGTGTGTGATGAATGTGCTTGTTGCTTCTGAGTTGACCTCATGTCGTGTTTATTTAGTTCATCTCTGAACAGTCTCTGAGCCTGGAGCAGAAGTGGTTTGTTTTTGTTTGATTGTCTTATTATCTGATGTATCATAGTCCACCGCAGTGTCTGCTCTTCTCAAGTACAGCACAAAGTCTATATACTATAGTAACCTTCACCGCCCTTCCACAAAACCTCAGCCTCAGATGGGTAGGTTACACGACAATTTCACATGCTTTCTCAGCACTCCAGAAAGATCAGCAGCAGCGCTAAGCAATAGTGTTGCTTGAAGGGAATTGTTGAGCCTGACCCAGAATAGAAAGGCTGCTCTGACCACAGCCATCCCTTAGAAATAAGTCTCAACCAGGAGATCAAGTTGTCTAAAAGAAACAAAAACCACAAGTTCTCTATCTCAAAGGCCTACCTGTAGGAGTCTCTTAAAATTATGCTTGGGTAAAATGAATAAACAAGGAGTGATTATTGTCTGCTAGTTGCTGTCTAGAGAGGCTGAAAGGGATGTATGGCTCCATGGTGGGGCTGTAGGTCCTATGCCCATATCACAGAAGAAGATACTGAGGCACAGCTTAGGTAAATGAGTGTAAAACTTAGCAGTGAGGTTAAGATTTGAAATCAACTGTCTCTGTATGTCATCAATCAAAGCTGAAAGGACCTTACAAGTCACTCACACAGCAATCCATAGACATCCTAATTATTTTCAATGTTCCCTGGAAGAATTATTTCTTATATAAGAGAAACACTATGGAAATATTCAGGCCCATAGGCAGCTTGAAAAAGAAAACGTGGAAATGAGTAAACCAAGGAAATAAAATAGTTTTCACGTCCTCCTCCTCCTAACTCAGCCCACTGAACTTTAGAGTGAATGTTCATCAAACCAAACTGATGATGATTGACAAGTTATGATTTAAATACAAGATGCCAGAATGGCTGCTAGAAGACAGTCTTCTTCTTATGTCTTATGTCAGGGTCTGGAAATCAATTATTGAAACATAGTATATCCCTGAAAATAAAATGGTTTACCTTCATTTTAATTTGCAGGCCACTTCTTCCTCAACATTACATTCTCTATGTAAATGTAACAATTGCCATGGGATATCTTCTTCCCTTCCTTCTTCCCTCTCTCCTTTCCTTCCTCCTTCCCTCTCTCCCCACTCTCCCACTCTCCTCTCCTCTCCTTCCCTCCTCTCCCCTGCCCTCCCCTCCCTTCCTCTCTTCTCCTCTCCTCTCCCTGGTCTCTCCTGTGATTGTTCTTCCTTCAGTGAGTAAAACAGCAAGAGGATCCCCTCTCTATAAAATTCAGATGAAACCCTAGCATGCATTTTGATGCATGTTCCTTTTCCTAAAGGAACAGCCTTGGGATATGAAAGGAAGGTGGAGTGGGAACTCAGCAGAACAAATATGCAAACAGACAGAAAGACAGTCTCTGCTTAAACAATCCTTAAAAAGCTTTTTTTTGGGGGGGGGGGACTTAGAAATTTCAGAGTATTTCTGAGGTGAAGTCCTGTACAAGGAGAGATCCTTCTCTCCAGACAATGAGCATCTTAGTAAGTTAACTAGTTAAAAACTGCTAGGTTTGAGAAATCGATCCCTGCGCCTGTTTTGAGCATATCAAGTGGTTGCAGCAAGAAGCCTTGACATCCCAGGTAGTCACCCCCTGTAAACTGCACACAGGAGTTTCTCCCAGTAAAAATCTCTCTCTCTCTCTCTCTCTCTCTCTCTCTCTCTCTCTCTCTCTCTGGCGGCTCTATCCATCCAAATGGGAGCTGAGTTTGCAGGCTACCAGAGGCGGTGGAGCTGGTGCTGCTGATGTCAGAGCCAGACGACAGTTGTGATTGGATCTAATTAGACTTTGCGGCAGCAAATAGACGAGCTCCCTGCGAGATTGGCTTTAAAGTGGATGGTGCCAAACAACTCGCAGAGGCGCAAAAGTAGCAGCCCTGCTTCTGGAGCCCAGAGGAAGAGGAGAGAGCTCCTCGGCGCTCAGGACGCGCGGGAGAATCTTTCCCAGAGCTTTCTGCCTAAGGAAGGGTTCAGCTTTCCGGCCTGAATCAGAGGCTTTCAGCTCATCTGGAACCAAGCGACGGGACAATTATAGAGAAGGTGCTTGCTGGCGTGTTCAGTCCTAAAAAGTGAGCCTGCTACTTGATTTGCAAAACCAGAAATACTCTCGGCTGCGGCCGCAGCAGCAAGACTAAGAAAGGTGAAATTGCTTAAGGACCGGCTCCTCTCTGGGTCTCCCGACTGGCATGGCATCTGTCCTGGGGAGTGGCAGAGGGTCTTTAGGGCTAAGCAGTCAACTCAAATGCAAGTCCAAGAGGAGGAGGAGGAGGAGGTCCAAGAGAAAAGGTAAGAAGCTCGCAAAGCGAGCGCTCTGGTGCTGGTGCCCGCTGCAACTCTCCCCTGTCTCCCTCGTCCTTCCTCAGATCTCGGTAGCCGCTTGTCGGTTTTCTCTTGTCTTCACTTTAGGATGTTTCTGGGATGTCCACACGGAGTAGGGCACTTGTGAGTTCAAACCTCTTTGTAAATAGCCTGGGGTCTTTCCTCAAGCCAGGAGATTTCAGCGAGCCAACCAGCCTCTCAGCGGAAAAATGTTTGGCAGGAGACTCTGGGAAGAGAGCTGAGAGGGCTGAGCTGAGGAGCATCCATCCTCTGATGCTTATATCCTGGGTACCACCGTCCCTACAGGAGACCCAAGACTGGCACTTAGACACACTTGGAGCCAACAGTATCACAGGGTGCCAAAAGAAACACTCACTTAAGCCAATGCACATAAAATAGGGAAAGAGCTCTCGCCCCAGCTCCTCCCATCCAAATTGTCTCAGAGGAAAAAGAGGGCAAAACCCTGTCAATTGCTTTCCCAAATTGACTGTTGTTGTTTGTTTGCTTGTTTTTACCCTAGTGAGATACCCGGTGGTCATGTAAACACTGGCATAGACAAAGAGGACAAGGCATGTCCTTGCAGAAATTACTGCCTATAAAGAAACAAATACTGTGTCTTATTGGTAGCAAAAATGAAAGAAAATTAAATCTTGCATAGCAGAAAAGAAGAGACAACCGGATGGTAGGTTGAAGCTGACAAACTCAGGCTGTGCCTTGATACTGATATTGTTGGAAAAATGAGCTTCACAGAACTTAGCCAATGTCACCACAAGCACAGGGCTTCCACACAAGGATTTGTGTCAAATTAGCAATTCCTCCGGCGTGATAAGCAGTGGCCTTAGAATGTATCTTTAGGCTGTATGCACAGAAGGATTAAAAGACGATTCCAAAGCTATCGCTTCTTTCTCAGAGGAGCTTGCAGTGATGCTCTAGCTCCTTGTGAGTTTGTGGAAGTTGAGTGTTCTTACCAGTATCTGATAGGTGTTTTGGTTTTCTTTCGTTTTTAAAATGTTCATAGTGGCATGAAGAGCAGACACAAGTTAGTGAGTTGGATTTTTAAAATTGTGCTCATGCAGGATACGCTGTGAGACAGGGTAGTTGTACTAATCCTCCTAGAATCTCCGTCTTACGTTAGATATGTTAGAAAGCCTAAGGTAAGTTTCTGCTAGATTGTTTCCTAAGTGCTTGCTAACTGTTCCTGAGTCCTATATGATTCTAATAGCACAAATTAATCAAAACAGAAAACTCTGAAGCAAACAGTCCTTGATTACACATCAAGATCCCCGAGAGCAGAGGAGACCTAACACCTGACTTTGAGTGTTTCGGAACCTTTGATTTCAAAAAGGGCTGATTTTATAATTGTACTTCAGTTCTTAAACAGCTCAAATGTATGCTTGATGTTCACTTTGGTATCTGAAAATATTTTGAAACGGACTTACTGATTTCTTCTATGCTACGTGCTACTGACTGAAAAGGACATGGATATTAAGAAAGCCATGCTTTCAACAGTTTAACGATGAATAGCACGTTTAAAGAAGTAAGAAAAATATGTCTTTGTACATCAGGTGTTTGTGTCTCCTAATTTTTTAATAGTCTGCTTAGCTACTTAGAGCCAAGCAAATGGGGCAATATTTATAATAACACAATTTATAGAAATGTAAGCTAAAGGAAATTCTTGTCTTCCTTCATTTTCTTTACCATGAAGTGTCAAGCATACTACCTTAAATATTTATTCTGGAAGGGAATAAAAAGAAACCCAAGAAAGTCTTCATTTACTGTAAACTGAACCATGACAGCCCAAATCAAAATTTTTACAGCAAGTACTTGTATCATTAGAAATTTTGACTATAGGAAGGCTCCAAATTTTCATAACAAAGGCAATAGGTAAGGATACACCAGTCTCTATTGTGTGTAGACCTGTATTTAAGTTGCCTTTTCTGTGGCACCTGCCAACAGCTATTGTGGTAGGACAGTAAAATTGAACTGTTAAATATTCACTTTTACTGGTAAAGTTAACAGTGTAGATATACACGATTTTTTAAAAAAAGCTAGCATGCCCAGCTCTAGGAGAGAGTAATTTTTTTTTCCTTTTTATATCTCCCAGGAAAAGATAAACTTGTATGTAATACCTTATATGACAAATGCATGTTTCTTCTATGCCATAAAAAGCAATTATGTCTTTCAATTTTATCTGAATAATCATATATCTTGGAATATATGGAATGGCATATCATCAAGTTTTAAGCTTAAGTAACACGAAAGAACCACACATGCATGGGAGATAATTAAGGAATTCTAGGGAGGTCATTAAGTAGCAAGTGAAGATGCTGACTATAAAACTCTTCTCACAAGTTAGCAAATATGCTATTAATTTATTAAATGATCTAACACATATAATCATAAGTATGTTTATGCTTGTATGTTACCTGCTCATCTGTTAGTCAAGCTTCATTTTAAAACCATAGCATCAGTTGATCAGTGTGCCCAAGGATCTTTATTTTCTACATGCAGGTTTAAAAGGTGTCTTAGGTCCGGCATGCTTTTTGTGATTCAACAGTCTATGCTCTAAACTGAAACACTAGCTACAGGCTAACTGTGGTAATGATAGCATGTGATTATTGGTAAATGCAATCCATCATCTTGGAAATGAGGTGCTTTCTTTCACAGGGTAGATTTCTGTCACTGTACCACACGGGAAGTAATGCGCATCTTTAAAGATCTAAAAACAGAAAAACTTAAGTTACAGAACATGCCTCCTGGGGTCACCTATCAGAAGGCCACATTTCTCTGCAACATAAACTTTAAAGATGACTCTCATCTTCTTTTGTTGAGACCTCATATTGTTGATCTTTTGGTGGTCTCTGTAGGTGGTATTTTCACTTAGGATTTCCATTAGAAATCATGTCTAAGTGGTTTACACTGTCTACCCACATGGGAAGTGTGAGTGAGATCTTTCTTTTATAGGAGGCACACAGAAGCAAAATAAAAGTATACTGAGAAAGACAGGCAAAACATCTGATGCTTATGCATGTGTCAAAGTAGAGCCTGAACCCATTTGATGTGTGGAATATAGCAGTTTTTCCTCTTTCAATGTCAATTACAGTCTTTAGGGAAACAATGGTTAATGAAGACCAACACCTGTCGTCACTAACCACTGGAGTATTGCCTTCAGAAGGACAGGGAGAGGGCTCAAGGATTGCACTTATTTTATAATTCTTGGTAGAATGATTATAAGTAATTTCATCTATTCTGTACTTTATAGAGAATAATCCTGCTGGTGTTAGAAAATAACAATGTGTAAATATTGCAAAGGCGTTCATTTAACATTCATCAAACGATAAATAAAGGATAAATAAAGGTTAAGACTCAGGCTTTTTTGTTAATTGTTATTAGCAGCAGACCATTCCAGGTAGACGAAGAGGGAGACCTCCTAAAAGGAGTGTAGTTCATAAAAATAAATCAGTTAAAATTTAACCCCTAACCATAGACTGTTAGGCTATTTTTAATAATCTCATAAATACACGTTGGTACTCTTCTATATTGAAATGGCACCCTTTGTGTGTGTGTGTTGGGCATCTGTTTTGTCTTTTGTTGTTGTTGTTAGTGTATTTCCCCCAAAGAAGCTATTCACTGGCCTGAAATTAATTTTTCAAATAGAATATTTAAAGATATATCCCACTATTATATACACATATGTAAAACGACTGAAGTGTCTGAGAATTTAAAACAAAAATCTCCCTTTTAACACAGACTTATTGATACCCATCCAAGGTAAACTGAAGGACACAGTTTAGAGCGAGAAGTATCCATCGCCCAAGAAGGATTTTAAGGAAGTATCTAAACGGCGTGCGAACACTTATTTGACTGACTTGAGCACTGGCATACAAAGTCTCATTCTCTGGGGCACCTAACAGCAGCTAAAAAGTTGTCTTGAAATAGAGCTATTGTTCTAGGGTGATTGGGTGTACAGATCTTTAGGTGGACTGGGAGTGAATTTTGGAAACAACCCCACAAGGCAGATCCACGAAACTAAATTGGGAATTTCAGCAAGGTGGTGTGGAGAGGAGCAGCCCGAGAACGCTGTAAGATGCAAATAAAAAGTTGGCAAAGGGGACACAGTAAGTGGAGCAGATGGATGGCAGACGCCAGCTTGTTGTGAAATGAAATTCCATGAAAAATTAATGAAATAGAAAGATTGCGCACTGGATGAGGGTGCAGCGGCCGTGTTGCTCTCCATCCCCGGTGATGCTTTAGTAATCCATGTGGCTGTCATCTCAACAGAGAAAAGACAGCCCGTCTACACCACTGGCTCTTATCTCACTCGCTGACAGCTCAAGAGGAAGGACTGGATTCCGGGATAAAAATCAAATTGATTAAACCAACCGTTAGGCAGGAGCTAATTGCATGAGGGAATTTCCTTCTTTTTTTCTCTCTTTTTAAAATTTATATCAGTGCTTCTGGTTTCTAGCGACCCATGTAATAATAGTAATTTGAAATTGCCTCAAGGGCATTAGATATGATGAGTGAACTTGAATTTAGAATAAAAGTATAAGATTCGTGTATTCTTATCTGAAAAGCGGCAATAAGGTTATTGACAAAAAGCTGTCTCAGAGGACTATTATATAAGGAAATGCAGAGTGAGAGGCTATAATTTTTGAGACATAGAAATGTAACATATTATGAAAGCATTGTGTTTAATCAAAAACCTATATGTGTATTTGCTTATGTTACTGTGTTTGGGAGGGTATATTGCATTGCTATGTGTATGTGTGTATCTAGACAGGGAAGAGAAGAAACATTGGATCAATTTTATATCCTTCTGTATCTTTTTCTAATAATTCTAGAAAATGTAAATCAGATTTTTGATAACAAAAATTGTTTAGAAAGACCCTAAGAATGAAAAAAACAATATCACTCGACTCTTTTTAATTTATAAATTTTATTTCTAAACAGATGTTGCTGTGACCAATCTGGGTGCTAATGACTTGCAAACAAGATTTGTAAAAGGGCAGATTTTCTTATCATGAACAAGATATTAAAAGCATTTAACCAGTTTGAAAAAAATTAAATCACATTCCAAGTGAGCCATGAAAACCATGAATATCCTTTGCAAACTAGTTCAACTATTGGATGTTAACACTTTCCATGTGGTTTTCTGTGAGCACAAAATAATTTGAAAAAAAAAAAAAAAGAAGAAGAAGCCTGATAAAATATAGGAGAGACAGCAGTGCACGCTGGCTGAGGCTGTGACGATTCTGATTCTTGCTGCTTGGGTTTATAGATAACATGAATCTAAATTAACCCCTATTTTTCAATTAAATGATTTCCTTTGCTCAGAGGAATATGTGCTCTATTTTTTTATTGTTAAATATAATCATTTATTTATAGCTGTTAATATATTATAGCTCACTTAATATACCAATACCAAATAGAGTGACATTGCTTTTAAAATGGGAAGAAATCAGGGAGGGGGAGTTCCTTTTAAATTTTGAATACAAGTAAATCTGAAAGGGCTCTTGGGAGAGCTCAAAAAGTGGCACCAAAAAGGGGCCTTTAGGATTTACAAGCTCACAGACAAACCTGTGTTTCTACTTATGTCCCTTGCTAGCCTGGAACCAAGACATCCTTGTTTAATGATTAAGGTTCAGGTTTTCCTTTCTGTTTTTATTTTAGTTGGAAGGAAAGAAGGTTGAGGGCTGTTGTGTCTGGTTGCTTGGATGGCGTCAAGTAAAGTGAAAAGTACAGTTCTAAGCTTTAAATCTGTAGCTAAAAATGTGTGAGTGAATCCAGTTTCCCAGGAACCACATCCAAGAATCAGCTGCCTGTGAGCTGATTTGTTTGGCTTTTAGGGGAATTTTAGCTTCTCAGAAATGAATGTGGCAGCAGACTTTCTTTTCTGGAGAACTGTGTATCTTATAATAAAGAGTTAATGGAATCACCTGGGTCCTCTCTATCCATGCAGGGTATTTGATTACCTTTTATTTTAGTTATAGATATTGGACATGAAAGGCAGAAGCATAATTTGATTTTATTCTTTTATTGATTTTGAATAAATTCCATTTGTATCTGGTTTCTTGATAGAAAGTAGCTAGTAATTGCCCCCTATGTATTATAAAATGCAAATATATTAGAATTTATTATCACCTGTGTTAAATTATAAAAATGTCAAATAGTTAATGTTCCTTTTAATTTTTCAAAGTAACAAACAGGTTATATATTTTTATGTTTATATGAAGGACATAAAAAATAATATACTTAAGTAAAAAAACATGTCTGATATATGAAGCCTTCCAATAAACAAAGAAAAGTAGTATTGTCCTTAAAATTGAAAGGAAATACAATATAAGTCCAGGCAACGTTATGCTTAAATGTCTTAGAGATGAGAATTGAAAGCTTTTCTTAAACTCTGTATCCTTTCCAATCCTGAGACTGAGGGTGGATTTGCCAATCTGCTTCCAATGTAAAGGACAATTAGAACCGTCATGTTTGCTTAACTGCTAATCATTCCAATGTGAGCACTCTGCCTAAAACCTCCCCATGCCTTGTAAAAGCAAATTTTCCTGCATTGAGAAAGAAAGATCTGTAACATGGGTACCAGGAAGCAATGCTGCAGGAGTGATTTTCAGTGTAAGTACCTGCTTCTTATACTGAAACTCCAACTGCAATGAGGTTACAGTCATGCCACTGGACATTTTCAACAGAAAAGTCACATCACAGACCCAGCATTTCCCTGCCTTCCCCCGTGGCTGTTGTATCACTGTTCAAATGATAATAAAGAAAACAAGACTATTCAGAATATATCCCTAAACTCTCTTTTCTGAAGTCTTAAGTAGGTGGAGTGAACCTAATGTTGAAATGATAATCATAACACTTTGATTCCTGTGCAATGTTTTTAGACACCTTACCCATAATGTCCTTTGGATAATTTTATAGATTTAATTAATCTTGGCTGCTCCATTTATTGCATATGAGATCTCTGGTTCTTGTTTCCTACAGCCTTATCATTTCATAATGTCTTACATTATTTTTCAAATATGTCTTCACAAATGTGGTATTAAAATTAGATGGTTATGTGGGGACTCTCTTCTTTATCATCTGAGCCTATCTTCCATGGCAGATGATCATCCTGGTCAAATTCCTTCGTAGAGTTAGGCTGAAACAAAAGTGGGAAGGCTAATGTTTCTAAAAATCGTTATCAGCTAGAGCAAAGCACATGCTTTGGGTTTCTATAATTGCCTGAAAAAAAATCAACTGGACTGCTCAAAATACATTGCATGTGTAGTGGGGGATAAAGGCAATATTTCTTAAAAGTTTAATTGCATTCTTCTGAATGCAATTTAATAAACATGACAGAAATGTCAGCAAAATAGATTTTGACCTCCTCCAAACCCCAAGTCTAGCTGGGCTCACTCATCCCTGTCTGTAACAGATGCTGAGTTCACATTGGGCCCACAGTTGTGAAAGTAGCTGGGGCCTTAAAGGAGAAGCCCACCCTCTCGATATCAGGCTGAGCTATAGGCTAAGAACCAAAATGTAAAGTATCTGAACTACACACACACACACACACACACACACACACACACACACACACACCTATTTCTTAAAGTCTATTCAAATTAGAGGGATGAGCAAATAAATTATTTAAAAATCAGTACATTTACCTAATCCTTAGGTAAGCAAAAGCACTGAAATATTTGTGCTTCACAAATAAAAAAATTACAATAGTTAGAACCTGAAGGAAAAGCCTTCATCTAGGTTCAACTGGAACTCTAGCAGAAAGTGACATTTAAACCCAGTGTATGTGGTTAAAGTACATCTTTTTAAAATTAAAATAAACCTAACTTTCAAATTTTCTCTCTAAAGAAAAATCAGACTGCAGCAAAAATTATTTGTTAAACATGTGGATGAAATAATAGGACATGACAAACATTCGAGAAACCTCTGAGATGGTAGCACAGGAAATGCACATGCACACAGCAAATGATACCATCCTTAAAAGTAGTTCTGATGTGTGTTAATGTATTGACGTCCATGTCAATACACCACTCTACTCTAGGGTGAGCAAATGGGTACATATTGAAATTGAGAGATATACTTTTATGACTAAGCACATAAGTAGAAAATTCCTTTATTATTAAGGCTAACAAAGTTAAGTGTGAATGCATATCATTTCGTGTAATCAGCAGAGTTTTAAATCCACTTCTTCATTTTGTGAATACTGAATCATGACATGGCTTTTGTGTGTAGCTAATGAATAGAATTCAAGTCATTAAATTTTGTGTGTGCTTGTGTGCTTTGTGTAGACTGCTAATATATTCATGTGGGATAGAGAAATGCCAGGCTCGAGATTTAAAATGCAGTAAGTATTTATTGAAATCTTGAATATTAAAATGTTAAAAGATTCATCTACTTCTGGAGCATCAGTCGTCTATTATGGAATTCTGAAAGAAATCATATAGCAAAATAAAATCCTGGTTACATGTGAGAGTATAAACACTTTGAGCAGTAGTGGAGAAAAAATGCTAGTTTGTGGTTACATTCCATAATTCTGTGGAAAATATTAATTGTTTAATTGTAAAACTTCCAGGGAATCAACAATTGAAATTTCCCCTTGTGCATACTTTGCATGAAGTAAAGCAAATCTTCTTGTCTTTGCCACTAATAAAAAGTAATGCATCTTCCAGCATCATAAAAAGAAACAACACACTTGTTCAAAGAGGTTGTAATGGAGGACCAAGGACACACAGACAAAGGACAGATGGAAAGGATAATTTGGAAGCCTCTTTTTCCTAAGCCTGATCAAATTTCACCTCACTTGCATTTTATTTTATGTAGCTTTCAATACACAGAGATACATGATTTTAAAATATGAGCCAACCTATTCAATTCTGCTACTTGCAGAACTGCCAAATTTTGCCTTAAACAATTACTAACGTCTTATAAGAAATGTGTTTAGTATATTTTATTAATCTATTTATTTATTAAAGTGTAAATATATCTCCATTTCCTAGTATGGACTAGTCTAAATACTGCTGACACCCAATAAATGCGTCTCTGTAGGTGTATATTACATGTCAAGATACAAATAACTGTGTTGTATGAAAGCCTGGAGTGACAACCCATTATGACCCATACAATGTTAACTTTTATGATACTTATAATTATAATATGCTCGACATACACTTAAATTTTTCTTATATATGAGAGTCCTGTGTATAATGAGCATACACAATCAGTTTAAAAAATCAAAACGCACCAAGTAGAATGAGTCGCTTGCATTTTCTTTATTTCAAAGAAAACTTCCTTACGAAACTAAGCTATCAAAATAAAACATTGCAGCTCTTTCTATGGTGGCCAAACATAAATGATACTCATTCACTAGGAGGAGCTGCGGAATTGGCTCAGAAGTTAAGATCATTGCCTACCCTTTCAGAGAACCTGGGTTCAATTCTCAGCATCCACATGGCCCCTCACAACCATTTGTGACTGGAATCTGAAGGGATTCAACGTTTTCTGGCTTCCAGGGCACACAAACACCACACACACACACACACACACACACACACAGCACAGACATGCATGTAGGCAAAATAACCATACACATAATTATTTTTATATTTAAAAGGCACAGGGAAAAATTATGTCAGTTTTGAAATAAGACATCGGAGAAGTTCAGTGGAGGGGCTGGAGTAGGAGAGGGAGTGTTGAGCCTGTTGGAACGCGTTGCAATTCTGTTTTCATTGACACATATTTCTAAAAGAATTTCCAAGAGAAATAATCAGAAAATAGAACATTTTCTACCAAGATTGTGTGCAGATCATGTGAGTTATAAGAGCTTATGGGAGGGAGAAATCCCTGAGGGTTTGCAAGATGACATTCATCAGACACTTTTGAGATGATGAATTGAAGAAAGAATACAGATCTCAGGTGTATGAAGATGCATAAAGGTGGACTGAGAGTGTTGCTACCATCTTTATCATCCCTCAAGAATGTGTGTCCTGATGTGCTCCTTTGTATTCTCTGGTCATTTGTATTCTCTGATGTCATTGTGTATTATCAACACATATTTATTGTAGAATTAACTCGTGTTTAGATTTCCCATTTATAAATAGTTCTGTCTCCTTTATATTAGAATAGAGTTACATAACTCTGGAGTTTATCTGTCCAACAAACGTTTGTTAGACCCTTTTATTTGTCAGTCACATAATAAATAGTAGAGATTAAACAATATAAGCTCCAAACACTTCCCAATACAGTCAGAAATCAAATCCCAGTGTGTTCTGCCTTCTCTGTCATTTATGTGAAAGAGATATTTTATAAAACTCCCCTCTCTGAAAACGTGGGAGGCACACTTCTATTGTTTGCTGAGTTAGTCCCTAGATGATTGGCATGCTCATTGCTCATCAGTATTCTCATGTAATAAATGAACTGAAAACATTAGACTCAACAAAGCTAAAAGAACCGTCTTTTTCCAGAAGCCAGCTTTCTTAGACATTGCCCTTGCTACCATACTGGAGCGCCCCACCCTGCTTCATTTATCCTGCTTCCAGCCCTAACCCCAGTCATCTCTGTCAGGAGGTAGTCCTCACTCCTAGATACACAACTACACTTCTGCCTCCTATGCCTGTGACCAGTGACACAACTTCCTTCTCCAAAAAGGTCCAGTCAGTGGTCAGGTGCTAACCCACCATCCTTGCAGAAGGTGAGCTCATGAACCAGCAACTGCATAACACAAAATCCTAGCACCAAACCAAAGAGAATAACTTAAATTTCAGTCTCTTGTACATAATATGAACTGGCAATCTCTGTAACCAAGAACAGGTGAGCTCTGCCTTGAGGTAATATAAAGTGGAATGCAAACCTATCTGTCTAGTGCATCTATATAATCAAAAAAGGTGTCGACTTTCCTTCCCACTTCCACTCAGTATGTTGATACATCAATGTGTCAATAATTAAAATTCAATACAATATAAGATATTGTGAAAAAGGATGACAGTCATAGATTCCATTCCACTTCTGTGTAAATAGATTATTCTTGTTCTCTTTTTCTTATATACTTACCATTTACCTATCTGTCTATAACCTATCTTCTCTCTATATGATAAGCAGGAGATGCCTATAGAACCCACTCACAAAATTTAGTATGAAAGACAAAACTCTTTAAGAGCTATAGTGACAACAACTACAGCAGATATGCCTGAGTATTGATTTATAATTGTATTATAATTTTTCAAATTTTTAACATTATAGAAGATAAAATTGTAGTGATGAAATGGAAATGAAACAATGTATTGGGTGTTATTTGCTATTTTTTTATATTTCAAAAAAAGATACATTATTCATAATTTGGATATTAGCACCAATGCCT
Source organism: Rhynchomys soricoides (assembly GCA_019843965.1). NCBI lineage: Eukaryota > Metazoa > Chordata > Mammalia > Rodentia > Muridae > Rhynchomys > Rhynchomys soricoides. Next base: position 2,986,423 of record JADRCH010000255.1, read on the forward strand.
GTTCATAATGGATTAAATCTGATGTGTCTCAAGAAATGACCCGTGTTCTTCTCACATTTGGATGTTGGGTCTACTGTCCATGTTCTAGCTGGGTTGTTCCTTCAACAAACTAAAGATGACTTGACTCCCACCCTTCTACCATATCAGAGATTTTATTACCAATGTGAAATACACCTATGATGGAGAACATACAAATTTTATACAGGAATGCCCTGAGATTATCTTCCAGGTTGAAAGCGCTTTTCTTTCTTCTATGCATCTCTTCTAGTGTAACCCTGCAAACTCATTCCCTCTTTGAGCTGTCCTGGCTTTATCTTTCCAGGATCCATAGTACCCACTGCAATGTTTTAGGTATGATTCTAGACCAGTCATTTGTGATTTGTCCTCATATAATTTTGCAAAATAGAATGATATCCTAGTTGGGAATCATTACAAAGACAGAACCATGACCCTTAATAAGAGTAAATAGAAAAAAATAATCAGAAAACAAAGACCGTAGAGGTAAATTAATTTAAAAAAAAAAAATCCTATGAACTACTATTTTAACTATAGTTTGCACATTACCATACCACAGAAAATAAATATACTAAACAGAAGAGGGAGTGCTGGGAAGATGGCTTCGAAGTTAAGAGTAGTTGCTGAGCTTCCAGAAGACCTGACTTTGGGTCCCAAGACCCACATTAGGTGGCTCACAACTTCTGTGATTCCAGCTACAGAGAATCAAAGGCCCTCTTCTGGCTTCCTTGGGTGGCTATACACATGTGATATAGTAGTCTCTTTCTCTCTCTCTCTCTCTCTCTCTCTCTCTCTCTCTCTCTCTCTGTCTATCTCTCTCTCTCCCTCCCTCCCTCCCTTGACCCCTCTCTTGAAGAAACCAAATATTCATAAAATTAGAAACATTTATTTTCAAAATGTTAAACTAGCCTTAGAGATCAACACATACAAAAGAATCTGCATTGAAAAATGTTGAAACATTTTTTTTTAAATCATGCATATGGTGTTTTATTTCATTAGCTGATAAAACCAGCAAGATGTTGTTTGGTTCTTAAGCAGCCTATAGCTTCTTCTAATATTTATTTAACATTTACATTGTCCTGAGTTTAGGATCTCTCACTTAATCCTCCCAATGAGGCTATAAGTTAGTGATGTGAGCTATCTTAATTTTGCAGAGAAAGAAAATGTGCAGAAATGAAGAACACATGTGCTTGAGGCCACACTTTCAGGAAATGGCTACTTCAGGCATCATGACTATCCTCAGTCTCATTGATGGCACTCTGATTTATCAAAAGTTCTGCTGTCGCTTTCCTGGGTTAAGTACTGTTCTTCCCACAGAGAACCCAAAGGTGGAGTTCCCCACATTTTATTAATGTCTATGTGTGTATGCCTCTATATATGTATGCATACCTCATGCATGGGGATGCCTATGGAGACCAGAAGACAGTATTAGGTCACCTGTAATAAGAGTTGCAGCTGATTGTGAGCATCCAAATATAGATACTGGGAAAGGAACCTAGGTCCTCTCCAAAAGGAGCAAGTCAATTAATCATTGTGCAACCTCTACAGCCCCAGTTCCCTACTTTTAACACGGAATGTACCTCATCTAATTCTTTCCTTCTTCCATGGGGCCCCAAGCTTTTCAAAGACCCTAGCAGAAACAAGTAACACCAAGAAAAGTAGAAACAATGTTGTAGAAATCTCCAACCCCAATAATCCTGTGTAAAAACACACAACTCAGTTATAATATTTATAAGCTATATGCCTAGATTGGACAGATTTATCACTATATTATTCTATCCCTCAGCTATGAGATCCCTTGCTACTTGTGGCTTCTCTGGGCCATGTGGTTCTGTTCTATCTTTCTCCCAATTCCTCTTCCTCCATCTTCTTTCTCACTCCTTCCCTACCCTTCCCCCACTCTCTAAAACCTTCAGCCTTCTATTCCCACCTTTTCCTTCTATTGCCCAATCATAGGCTGTAGCCTCTATTTGACCAGTTAAAACTGGGAGAAGGTTCACATGAAATCACCTGAGTATGAGATCTACTCCTCTTCAGGGCAGCCCCTCTTGATGAAACAGAATTAACATCAGAATACAAAGAGCCACAGGGCAACCCATAACAAAAGAGACATCAAAACCTGTTGCTACTATTTCATGGCGTTTTCAGTTCTTCTTGGTGCTGCTCACAGGAGGATGCTTAGTGGTTGCATGCTCAGCATCTTGGGGGCACTATATCCTAAGAATTTCATACACTTAACATTTGAGGATGAAGTGTGCTGGCAGAGGAAGTATGCTGTCTCAAAGTGAAAGAGACTTTCATCTGGTAGTGTGTGTATAGTTCTACAGAAAAAAAACAGATAACAGCTTTGGAATTAAAAAATTAACCTGTAAAGAACTGTTCACCTTATGGAGCTCTGTTGTCTTGGTGTAAACATGACTACAGCTACAGAGATCATAACAAAAGCCACATGATTCTTACTGGGAAATATATGTATACATAGTTTTAGTCCTACAAGATGTTATCTGCTGTAAGGGCTAGAAATTTTTCTCTGCCTATTAAGTACAGTAGGATTTGACATATAATAGTGTGGTATGTATATTTAATAATTCAACTCCTCAAACACCCTGTTTCTAAGTGCTGTTATATACTGAACATGTCACGTTAGAATGCCTAAGTACATATTTTGGGAGTACATTAATTGTCATTGCTATTCTTGGTTGTCAACTTGACTACATCTGGAATTAAGTAAACCCTAAGCATCTGGGTACACCTGGGAGGGACTTATCTTAATTAAATAACAAAGAGGAAGACCCACCTTTAGTCTGTCATCTTTTGATGTCAGACTAAAGATGATGCCATCTTTAATCTGCACTACAACTTATGGTGGCAACCTAAATAAAGGACATCCAAGATGGAAATTCTTGCTTGTCTGCTAGCCTGCAAGTCCATTGTTAAACTGGCATTAGAGCTTTCTTCTTTGGGATTGCAGCATCTACTGAAGATCAGCTGAGACATCCACCCTCATGGATTGAACAACTCAGGATTCTTAGGCTTTCTATTGGCAGACCACCATTGTTGAACTAGCTGGCCCACAACCTGTAAGGCACTCTAATAAATCATTCTATTATTTTTGTTCCTATAGATCTAAAGAACCATGACTTACCTACTACTTCATCCATAGCAAGCAGAATGTCACAATTCTGTCACTTTGGAGACAATTACGAGACAGTAAATCCAAGTCTCTTATCAGAACCCATTCCAGAAACATTACCTCCACCTCTGAAAATTTATAAATTCCATTTTTATCTCTGTAATCATCCTTTTATAGATAAACCTTAAAATCTTCAGGAATATGAAATCTTTGTAGAACTGGATTAACACCAGATTGCACTAAACAATGTCCAGATTTTTTCCTTGATGAATCTGTCATATCCATTGCCATAGATCGGGGTGGCACACAACATGTAACTGGTTTTTTTTTATGTTTGTTTTTTGTTTTTTTTATTGTGTTCTGTCTGATTTTCTCATCTCTCTGGTTTCTCTGAAGTCCCCCATTGTTAGGTAATAGTGGTGAGAATTGCCAGCATTCTGAAATGAGCTATCATTCATATTGTAAGTGAAGCAGGTAAGGTTTTGCTTCCTTGCGATAAGATAGCTTGCTTTCTTCACCAAATAGTATTAGTTTCGTGTGTTATATTTCTATGTAAAAGGAAATTTTAAACATGAATGGTGGCATTTTTGTTTTACGGATAAGAGAACTGTGACTAGGAAATGAAAGTTACTATTTTAGAAAACTAGATAGGAAAACTATCTCAATTACACTTGCCACAAAAAAAAAAAAAAAAAAATGAGAGAGTAAGTTCAGATCCCTGAAGATCACTGGCCAACAGGTGCAATGAGAGACCTGTTCTGAGAAAGAAAGAGAGAGAGAGAGAGAGAGAGAGAGAGAGAAGACCAAAATAAGGGAGAGAGAGAGAGAGCCTCAGCAAAGAGCTGTGGTCTTCACACCCATCCACCTACAGACATACAACTACACAAAAGAAGGCCCTGGCCTGTGATTAAAGAAAAACATATAGGAGACTACCAGAAAAACACAGGTCCCTGAAGGCTAAGTTGCATGGTGTGAACAGTCTCTGAGCAATGAAGTTCATCATCATGTAAGGGACTCCTGTGGAGGCTTTTCAGTGTTGTTTACAAATTACTGTCTCATATGCAACATGTCACCGTATGCTGCTGCCTACAGATATAATATAAAAGGCTTTGGAGGAGAGTTTTGTATTCCTCTTTCCAAGAAGATCCTGAAGTATATCAACCAAGTTCATGTTGCCTTAACAGTCATGTATGTGGTGTATGTATGTGCTTGTGTTTACAGTTGTGCCCATATGTAAATATGTACCCATTAATGTGCACCTTCCTTGAGCCTTCTCTTCCCCAGGTAACATCAGTCATGCAATTTGCTGACTTAAAGACTGAAGAAAACTATATATTGCTGAACTAAACTCATACACACAAGCATCTTTCTTTTGAGATATCATCACAATAGGTATATTGAATTTCAAAATAATTATTAATCACATGTCTCTTAATTCGAACAGTAAAAAATAGAATTACATATTCAAAAGCTATAACAAACTTAATAAACAAAAAATCAATATGCTATAAATATATTCATAACACACAGAGAAACACACACATATATACATAACACACACCATACATAAGAAATGTCTAGATGAATCCAGTGCTGTTGTACAATTCAGCTAATAGTTTTCAATTGAATTAAAGTATGTTATTTGTTCAGTAAAAATCAGCATCCAATGTCAAATACCATGAGTATAGTTATCAAATTTAAATAGACATTTTCTTTATCACGCATTTAAATTTATAACGAAACCCCCCATTACCTTGTGAATGTATGTCTCTGGTGCTTACATGCATTAAATTTTTCACCTACTTTTATGCATAAACAATAAGCTTAATGATTCAGTTTCCTAGATTATATTTATTCTGATTTTATGCTAGCAATACAAAGGCAAAATCAAAATGAAGTTCTCAGTAAACACATGTAGATAAACATACATGCCCTGCTTCAAATGTAGTTAGTAAATAAACAAAAATTAAAGATAAATCAGTTGCAGAATAGTCAAATGGGACAGACATTTGAATTCAGGGTGTGTGCCACTTTGAAGTAAAGAGGTTAAATCATTGAGCACATCCTATAACACAGCCTATGTGCCTACCAGATAACCAGGGGATATCCACTCTCAGTAGAATACATGCAACTCCATTACATACAAATTAACTAAAATGGCTTTCTCCATCTGTTCAAACCTTATTTATAAAGTTGTTTTACATAAATACTCACAGGTAGGTTTTCAGGGTTTTGAATTTTCTGTAAGGGAATTTTATTTATAACAAATCCAGGAATGTCCATCTCAATCCCCAGAAATGGAAATATGAAGGGTCTTCATGCCCCCGAGCTAAGCAAGTACACAGAATTGGTCTCTTTAGGTCACTGCTTGGGCCTCTTATGTGGAAGTGCAGGAAACCCCTGGCTCAAAGCTGGGAAAATGATTCTTGAGGGTGGGCTAAAGGGAAAATTGTATTAGCTTGAGATCCAAAGCTCAGTTCAGTTCAATATGCAAGCATCAGGCCACCAACATTTGTATTGAACTAAGCTTATATGTGGCAGTCAATGTGTCTGGAGGCAATGGACGTTGTTAGCTTCTAATCTGATGTGATAGCAATGCATGCAAATTTTCTAGCATCCATCTCTTAATAATTGTGCAGGATTGGTGTCAGAACTCCATTACTCGGGTTCTTTGCATAAAGTAGCATAAGATTTGCATGGAACCTCCACACATCCTCCTGTCTACTTTAAAGCTCGTCTAGATTACATATAGGAACAAAGTTACTGTAAATGCTATATACATAGTTGTTACAATGAACTATTGGAAAAATAGAAACTAAGTTTTCTGTATAATTCAGCACAGGTGTAATTTTTCCAAATATTTCAAGTCTGTGATCATTAGGATCCATGGATGAGAGAGTTTTGGATATGAAGAACAAACTTATGCTAAACGCCATTATGATTAACATGCCGACTGACATTCAGCAAAAGGTATTTTATGCTGCATACTTAACACTGAGTGTGTGCATGTTTGTGTGCACATGAATGTGTATGCATATGTGTGTGTTCACGTGTGTGTGTGTGTGTGTGTGTGTGTGTGTGATTGCACTTCATATTCTGTGTGTAAGTGAACTGAAGCCAGATTATATTAAAAATGGCATGGGTAAATTTGAAAGTAAGTTGATATTTTCATTTGGATGTCTGTTTTTTGACACTATAATGTATTAAATTATATGACTATGAACTGCTCTTTCTTTGATTTTACCTCCTACAAAGTTTTGGTTTATTTACCTCTCATGGTCACCACTTGTGTTCAAAGTAATGTTTCATCTACAGAGTCTTGATAATAATGGGTTAATTACTTTCTTGAAGTCATCGAGATCATTCTTTTTGCTGAGATCTCTTCAAGCACACGAAGGCCAAACCCATGGGCTTGAAATTCAGATCCTTTCATTAATCTCTTCCTTCATTCAAGTGAAGACTGATTGTTTTTAATTGCTCGGTGCATTGTTCTCTAATAAGGGTACCCAACTTTACTGATTCTTTTGAAGTAGTTCTTATCAAAAAAATAGGAATTATCAAGTGGATCAGGTTCACTGTAGTTTTAAAATGGTATATGCCTTAGTTTCTGATAACCTTTTAACAGAAATAAATAAGATATCACACATATCCAAGCAATAATTATACTGTTCATCTATATAGCATTCCCCATCTTCTTCAGGAATGTTCCAAGTGCTGCCCCAGAAGGCAAATGAACAAGTTCCTACACCAAAAGCTTTATAGCCTACCTTAGTAAATTCCTCTCTTCATATACCTGCATGGTGGAATCTACAAGGAATAATGCTGAAGGGTTCATTGATTATGATCTTGGATTGGCAGAGAATCACATAGCATTTCCTATAACTCAGAAATATTTTTTTTAAGTTCATTAGCTCCTTTTCTCATCTTTGTGATGCAATATCTAAAAGAAATGACTTAAGACAGAAAAAATTATATTTGCTCACAGTTCACATGATAAAGTCCCTCAGGATTGGAAAGTTGAGATTGTGGGGCCAACTCTATGGTAGTGGGAGGATTTGAACTCATATCTCAGGAGGCAAGGAAGAAGAAATAATGAAACATCAGTGCTTGGTGCATCTTTTTTCTTTCTATTTTTATTCGATTCAAGAACCCAAACCATGAGTATTACCAACATTGAGGGGCATTCTTATCTCATCAGTTAATCTCTTTGGGAACTCCTACACACACACACATACACACACACACACACACACACACAAATGCACCTATGCCTATCCTCATTCATACCCTATGCATTTCTTTAAGAGATCATGTTGACAATCAAATTAACCATCACACCATTCAGCTACAAATTCTAATTTAAGATAAGGCCCAACACAAGATGTTTTAGTAATTGTTTATGAAAAACAAATACCAAATGCATGGTAAAACCTGTGGTTCCTATGGATTATTTTTTAGTTATTTAAAATGTTTGGTATGAATGTTGCACTAAATGGTAGAAATGGGTGGCATGCATTATTAAGCAGGCTGAGATCATCCATACATGGAGTTGACTGTGTCAGATCCCATCAACCCACCTGCTCTTAAAAGATGCTAAATGCAGCTATATTCTGCATCTTCCTGATACTTTCTCCCTGTCTTGTTTCTTCTCTGGGGTGTTCCACCCTTTTGTAGTGGCAAAACAGAGGTCAGATCCAGTCCAAAACCAGCTGAGGGACTGATTCCATTGTGAGCTCATATAAAGGCATGGAATGAAAGAAGCCAGAGGGGTCTTGGTGTGGCACCGAGGATGCATGGTCCTTCAAGTGTTCCAATACTGATGTGATCTGTGTGCAATGTGATTGAGTAGCAGTCTTCTCAATTAGAAGAGGAAAATAGATGTTCTGGATGATTTTTCCTAGTCATAACCTAGGAACAAAGCAAAAAATTCCGGTCTAAAGTAAAGGGACTAGAATAGATATAATTTTGCCTAAACTGTAGCTCTTCATATATCAGCTTCATGATTTGGGCCTAAAGTAAGCATCATTGTTGTTCTTGTGTGTGCAAAATTTTTTATTAATGTTAATATAAGCTAAGATCTTGCATTGTTTTTATTGCTTTCCGGTTATATCCTTCTTTCCTTCTTCTCCCCTTCCCTCCCTTCTTCTCTCTTTCCCTTTCCCTTCCTTCCTTCTTTCCATCCACCATCCTTCCTTTCCTCATTAACATTTTTCTATTTATGAATTTGACACCTCTGCTTCATACTTTTAAGTTCTTATTAAAATATAGTATTTTTAAACATGTTAGTTTTAAATTCTATTTTGCAGTTGAAATTTTTAAGCACCACCAAATTTCATCTTCAAAGCCAATTTAGTCTGCACTTGTATTGAGAGAGGCTGATATCTTTTCCTAAATCAGAATATAGAAATGGCCATTGAGGCATCAGGGATCTTTATTAGGGACCCATGTTTGTGGCTGAACAGCAGGACACACAGCAGAAGAATAGGACTTGTGTGCCCCTAGTTGGAATCATGCCGCTCAGGATGCTTAGCTACCTCCCTGATCTCCAGAGCTATCCCTTACTCAGATCACCCCACCACCTGACACAAAGGACAGCTGTCAATACCCATCCTCATCCTACATCCACAGGCCTGTGGAAGAAACAAAACTGACAGAAAGTGAAAACATAAAAATATCCAAACCAATCCCTAGGTAGAACAGATGAGAATAAAATTTTGACAAAACTGATGCCAGACTAATAGTGACAGCTCATATCTATAATTCCAGCATATGGGATTACTAGACAGGACAGTTTCTATGAATTCAAGGTCAACCTGGACTGGAGAGTAAGACCCACCTCAAAAACAAAAATTATAAACAACAGCAACCAAATGATGTCTTGGTGCTTCATTTCCTATTTTATGAAAGTGGGAGGGGTTAAGCATACTCAACAAGCAAATGTAAAAAACTAAATTTTGATCTCTAACACTCATTTAAAACTCTGGATACAGAGACCTTTGCCTTATAAAGCCCACTGTTGGGAAGATGAAGACAGGCAGATTCCTGGAGCTCATAGCTCAATTAGCCTAGCCTACCTGGCAAGCTCCACATCAAGTGAAAGACCCTGTCTCAAAAGAAATTAGGTAGGAAGACAACCTATGATCTATACAGACAAGGTCACAGATACGCACAGAAACACATACGTGCGCACACATACACACACACACACACACACATGCGCACACACACACTCTTAAACACACACTAATATCTACATGTACAGATCACACACATTGCAAACACAAGCACACTCATACACATGCACAAACAACAAAAAGAGGAGAGAGAAGAAGAAGAAGAAGAAGAAGAAGAAGAAGAAGAAGAAGAAGAAGA